>JAVCKT010057410.1:0-16338 GCA_032273925.1 Rhynchotus rufescens
CACACATATGTATCTCAAGATGCAGACCTTGGGATTCTTTCACTATTCAATTCAGAAAGCCATTAGGGTGTTCATTATTTGTCAATTCAAATTTGAGATAAAGACTGATGACTTGTTTACAATTGTTGGTGCCGCTTTTCCAGAAAATGCTCATGAAAGAACATTCCTGGAAAGCTCAAAGGTCTCCTACTAGAGAAGGATACAGTATGGCCAAGTTGGAAAGCCAGCAGTTGCTGGTGCAAAGAAAAATAAATCAGAATTAATGTTAACACAGATGATTCTAAGGTTTATAAATACAAGGCCAAAGGTATCACTGTACAAAAAGTTTGGAAGTAACAGCAGTTCTAAGCAATCTGCTTGCCTGTGCTAGAGCAGTTCTCTGTTGTTTTGGCATCACTATTTGAGGAGACTGCCAACACAAAAGAACTAATGCATTCATTTTTGAAGACATGAACGACTTGATCCAGTCCACTGTGCAGCCTCACATGGTGAGAGAATGCTATGAACACTTTCGAATTAGGAATGCCACTCAACACTTTGCAGCATGAATTCACACCATAAAGCTTAAAATGCCTTATGGGCCATACCTGGAAAAGCACGACCGTCTGCCCAACTACGTAATGGGACTGGTCTGGAAGTGCAGTCAGCAGCACACTAATGGCCGTGCATTTTGTTCTGAGCAACGAACATAAATGTGCATCTGATCAACGTAGATAACATGTCTCTTTTTGCATGCAACAGGTGCCAGTTGATGCTTACTAATCTTCTAGTATTTTAATCACTTCAGACAGCGTGCTTCATGTTGCAGCTTATATACCAACGAGCAGTATTTAGAATAACTTTGCTATGTATAATAAGTTACACAATACTTTGTATTACAACACGTACTCCAAATACAAACATGCTTCTTGAACCGCTAATATAGTGGATGATAAGACATGTAGAGCCTGCTTTTCAGTGGAGCGGCCCACAAAAGAGGCTACTCTATGTTTGCAGCTTTCATTTTAGAGTAAAATCAAATAATTACAAGGCACAATACCCTGAAATAGGGAAACCAGGTTTCCCACAGATTCATAATTGCAAACTGTAGACTTTTCCATCGATTCCACTGATTGAGCCATAATGATGGGAGGTGCTTCCAGGGGTATCCGAGGCACCATCAGCAGCAAATCACAGGTTGTACCAAGCTCCTTTTAAAAACACCTTTCAGGGAGCATTGAAAGATGCGGATAGCAGCAGCCTTCAGCCACATGACACGTGCCTTTCAGTCACTCCTGAAGTACTCCAGTAACATGTAGTGCAAGGGGTTTAACTTTTAAAATAGGAATCACTGAATACCCTCAAAAGCAGCACTTCTATTGGATCCCCAAAGAAAGAAGGAAAAAAAAATACATGTTTTAGTAACACGCTGGCAGATCCAAGTCAATAAACTGTACCCTGCATCCAAAACTACTGCTAGGTTCAGGGTGGAAAAATCATCATGTAAAGATTTAAAGAAACATCTGTATAGACTGTGAATGCAGCAGCAAAATGTAACTAGACTTTCAGGAGATTCCCAAGAACATTCACATGTGGCAGTTCTGACTATAGGGGGGATGACACAGATCACCATCAAGACCCCTAACAGAATTTCTCACTTCACCAGTGCAGGGTTAACTCGTAGCTTTGTTTTGCACCCTAAACAGGCTTGCAGAGCACCATCCTCTTCTCCCTGGAAACTGTCCAAAGAACATTTGAGCCTGGTATTTGCTGGAACAGCAGCAGTGGGCAAACCCCCTTCTCCTCTCCCTCACCGAGCCTGGGTTTTAACTTCCAAAGCAGACCCTTGCCCATCCAATCTCACGAGACGTTCATTGCTTCCAAGAAATGTCTCTCTAGCCTCTGTCCAGCTTCTCTCTACAATTGACAGTTATATTCTGAATTTTCTTCATATGCATCATAAAAGCTTTCTTAATAAAATCACCACAGCCCAAGACCTAAGTTTGCTAGGAAACAAGAAAGGGTGGCGTGCTGTAGATTTAGAAATAATTATGAGAATCTCAGCAGGGAAAATGTTTTTAATGGAGCCGCTGCCAGCACTCTGTGCTGCAAAGGTCACTACTGTAGTATACTTTGACTGCCCTTATTCCATATTTATATATTGTATTAATCACTTCATCATACTAATCTTTTAAAATGGGTGGAACTACACACTAAACCTGAAAACTGTGAAGAGATTCCATTGCTTTTCAATTCCACTAGCTTGACAACTCTCTATCCAACTAATCATTATCTTAAGCTTTGGTAAACAGTAGACTTTAAGTTTTGGTTATTGAACCTGCAAATAAACAACATAGAGTAAATGCTCATAACGCAACACAGCATCTTTGTCTACACTGGAAAATCACAATTCTTAGAACAGGGCTTTATTATGTGGTTGAGTCTTCAAAGAGAAGGCCAATACAAATGAGATGCAGATGCAGTGACACAGCTCTGTTCAAAGCCTCTTTGCAAACATAATTCCAAGACCAAGTTCCAACTTTACAAGCACCACCTGAACGCTCTAGAATCAGCAGAATGATGCTGAGTAACCTCCTCGTTTCCTCTAATCTATGGCATGAAACTGCTGCCAACTCTCTTTCCTCTCTCACAAAACCAGAAGTATTTCTGTAAGTAACCTGTGTACACATCCTACAAAAAGGACTGATCAAATTCAATCCAATATATAAAGCTACTTGTATAATGATCATAATTGATGAATACATGCGAAAGATTTCTCTCACAGGGAATTGCTATAAAGAAATGAGTTCAGAAATAGTGGCTAGTAAAGACTTTCCTGAGAAAGCAATGCTATTATGTGTGTTCCATAGGTCTAATTTCAAATATGGTATTTATTTGAAAAAATCAATTCCATATTCTGTTAAAACACTATATTCTCCAACCACATCATAGCTACAGGCTCAAGAAAACCATGATTTAAGTTGGTGAGTACAAGCAATGAAAGAATTATATCACTTAATTATATCTATAGCAACATCAACTAAATGAGGAAGCAGACAGTGAGACATTACAGATGTCAAAGCCCTGGCATCTCTCGATATCAAACCATGATACAAATTGTCTAATAACACAATTATTTTCAGTCTATCTATTCTGTATCATCCAGATGCAATGGTTGATCAATTAAGACTTAAAAGGGTCTTTTTGCACAATAGTTTTTGTTCTCTACTTCTATTTTCTGTTCATTTGTCCCAACTGTGAATATTTTTTTTTCCTTTTTACCTACCTTCTATCCTCTATACACAGTTTAAATGATGAAATATAGACGTTGCAATTACCATTTTTCCCTAATCTTCCCTTTCAAGGATGTCAAATCACACTTATTGGGTGCTACAGAGGTATAGATGGCTCATAATAAAATTTAAACTATGTTTCTTGGTTTGATTGCTCTAATACCACAAAGTTTTGCTATAACCACCTGATAATCCTAGTGCAGCTCAAGGTTCTCAGAAACTTGTCACAGTCTACAGAGCATGTGTCTCAAATGCCACATTAGATTACCAGCTGAGAAAGCAGGATGTTCACAGCCCTCTGCTCTCGCTAAGTTTAGGAAATGCTGTTTATGCTCTTGCATTTAATTAAAACTTACATAAAATCTAAATTGAAGGGCCAGCTGGACCTATGGGTTGATCTGCTCTGGACTTTCAAGCACTCCAGAATCATCTTTACCATCAAACAAGCCACCAGCTGGAAAACGTCTGGGAAAAAACTTTATTGAACTAAAATGTAGCTTGGGCTCCATCATTAAAGATAAACGGTTGAAAAACGGTTTTACCTATTAGCTGGAAAAAGATATTTGATTAGTTGGCAGGCAGCTACATGGCTAGCCTACATCTGCAGTCCCTGTAACTTGTGCAAAATCTATCTTCTGCTTGTGGTGTTTTCTAGGAAATTGGTGGATTACCACTTGCATTTGTGACAGAAAACACATATTAAACTTAATGCCAAAAGGCAACTGTAGCAAATGATGTCTGAAGAGGAACTGTTTCTTAAACAGTTTGTTTTTACATAGCTGTGTTCTAACCATATGGTCATTTATTTGCACATTTAACAAATCAGCACCACAACTCTCAACTCTGAACGTGCTATTTTTGAATCAACGCTGAGCGCAGTTTTAATAGAAAGTGTCAGTCGCTCTTGGAGTTAACGTTGCTATTCTGGGTTTACTGCAGGGTAGCCAAGGATGGAATTTGGCACGGTGAATCCTGAAAATAATTAAGACCGTCTCATAAGCCATTGCACAGTAAGGAATTTCTCAAAAGGAGCAGTTCAAATCTGCAAAAGCAGAGGCTGGTGGGGGCCACTGTGGAGACAAACTGGCACTGGAGAAAGGAGCTTCAGCCACTCCTACCTACTCCTGTAGCAGCTGTGATATTTAACATTTGCCCATTCCCAGGAAAACTAAAATGAGACTATGTTTTTCTTCTGAAACAGCAATATCTGTCTTCACAGGAGTGAAGACTCTTGTTTGCAACTGCACTAACCTGAAAATGGGAGTCAGTGGGAGCCGCCTCTTTGTCCCCTCAGGATGGTCACTTCTGTTTCTGACTGAATGCTACCACTTTGGTTTTCAAGAAAACAGGAGAAAATACTCATTTAAAGCAGCTCTGTTACCAACGGTGGTAATATTAGCACTCAAAATAAGGTGAAAAGTCTTACTGATGAGCTAGTTTTATTCAAACAGAATATTCTCCATAATATGAAGAATTTTAATGTTCTTGTACAAAATGATGTTTGTGCTTAAAAATAAATAAAAAATAGTCCAAGCCATGTCATTGTAATTGAGGATTATTAATCTGGATTCATCATTACACAAAAGTCTACGCTTTATCTTAGCGAGCATGATAGCTATTGAAACCTGTCAAGTATTTTTACTCAAATAAGTTGACAGTTGTATTCAATAACAAAACATTTTTCTCCAGCTAGCTTAAAAGATGTTGCCTGCAAGCCACTGGATGTGGTCTTGCATTTTAAACAAGTAAATACACTCGGTGCACGTAGAATTTAGAGTATCTTATCATGACTAGTTTCTTGCTCTTCCTGATGCTAAGAAACAACAGGATTATCAGGATCTAAAGAGGCTATTATTCTAGCAGGGGTTTTGAGCCTGTCTGCATTCTTGAGCAAATATTTTTCAGCAAGTTATTCAAGATAC
This sequence comes from Rhynchotus rufescens, assembly GCA_032273925.1. NCBI lineage: Eukaryota > Metazoa > Chordata > Aves > Tinamiformes > Tinamidae > Rhynchotus > Rhynchotus rufescens. The sequence goes on from JAVCKT010057410.1 coordinate 5,195, forward strand.
ACACTGTTCCATCCATGCCTGTGTTCTTTTTAGCACTGACAATATTATATATGCTAAATTTTGATCAGAAATTAATATGATCTGCTGAATATTTCTATCATGTTTTGGTTGAGTTTTTCCTGCTTATCAGAACACATGTTCTGAGTTCCACAGGCAATGAAAGATTGACCTGATACTATTTGAGAAACAGAAACTTTCAGAAGACTTTAAATATCCAACTTGGACGTTTCCTTGCTCCAATCTAATATCACCTTTTTTCCCCATTAGGTAACATATCTAGCAGCTGCCACCCAAAACAACTGATCACAAATGCAGTGACCTGACTAGGATCACTGAAAGAGAATATAGCATTTAAGAAGCACTGCACCAACTTAAACAGATGAATTTAACAGTGAGAGCACAGACTGCGCTTACAAGAACAGAGATTTTTAGTTTGCAAGATATATAGACTTCATAATCTCCAGAAATCACAAGTTAAATATAAGACACAGCCCCTAAGCTCTCATGAGCACGATGGTTTGGCTCAAGATCCTCACGGCCCCCGGCAAATTTTTCAGTTGGTGCCACATTAGTTCTTTAATTGCTCTTTTCCTCTTACAGAATGCAGCTTAATATATTATTAGGAATGAAATTTGGGCTGTCAGCTGTTAACCTTCTGCCCTGTTCGACTATTTTCTGTCGCAGCCAGGCTTCCAATCCCAAATAGACTTTTGCTCCCCACTGAGGATTACTTTATTTAATAAACTCTCAGGAGGTATTTCAGTAGCTTTCAAATCCCTAGTAAATCCAGTTTTTATCCATTATTATACTAACATATAAGTAATTTCAGCATATTAGAAAGCCATAGTTTTCCTGTGCAAATGCTCTGCTGATTAGTCTCTCACACTGGGTTGATCTGGGTAGATTCATCTTCTACTTATTCAACCATTTTACTTCTCCAAAAAATTATTCATTGCCTTGTGCTTTTCTAGGATCATCCTTCTTTTCCTTCGAAGAAAAAGATACCCTCTGTGCTCTTTTTAGGAGTCAATTAAAAAGACGTCAAGAAGCATTAGCAAATCAATAGCTACATTTAAAAATTTCCTCAGATTATCAGCAAGGACTTGTCTCCTACCAAAGCCACACTTGGTCATTCGCCCAACAGTCCCTTAACACCCTTGCAATGATGTCCCAAATAAGACGTGATAATTTCTAGAGTTAAGACCAGTGCAAAGCAATCATTTAGATTGTCTGAAGTGTGCATTTTCCCCGAGTGAAGCAGCAGCTAATTACTGATGCTCCAGCTGACTCACCAGTTTCCATTTCCTGCAACTAAGAGATTTAAATAAATCTCATATCTCACCTTAGCTTATTCTGAAATTATCTCTTCACTCTCGTTTCAACTGTCTACACTACAGTTCAGATTTATTCTTAATTGGCTTTTTTTTTCTTTTAAGTAGAATGCAATTTCTATCTTCAAAGCACTGCTTGCTACTCATCACACTCCCCACAGACTCCCCCAGGTACTCTAAGCCTTCAGTGATGTTGCCAAACACATCAGAATACCTGTTTCAGAAGACCTCAGTGCACCAATGGCTGAACTTGCACCAGCATACGGGGTGTACTGCCTAGCCCGATGTACAAACTATACTAGAGTTTCTTCTCTAATCTCTTCTCTGCTCTTGAGTCTTCCAACTGAAACCAACAATAAGATATGTGTGAACTTCAGCAGAAGGGCAGATCTTTGACATGGACAACAGTCTTGGACAACTAGGCAGTGAGAAACCTTAGGAAACTCAACAAAGCCAAACGCAAGCACCTGGGGAGGAATAACTCCAGGCACAAGTACATCCTGGGGACTGACCTCCTGGAGAGCAGCCACACAGAGCTGTGTGTCATGGCAGATGACAAGTTGATCATGGGGCAGCAGAGTCTCCTGGTGGCCAAGAAGGCCAACGGGATCCTGGGGTGCATTAAGAAGAACTTCTCCAGCAGGTCGAGGGAGGGGATCGTCCCCCTACACACAGCCCTGGTGAGGCCACACCTGGAGACTGGGTCCAGTTCTGGGCTGCCCAGTACAAGAGGGATGTGGAGCTGCTGGAGAAGAGTCCAGCGCAGGGCTACGAGGATGATCAGGGGCCTGGAACATCTGCCCTAGGAGCAAAGGCTGAGGGAGCTGGGCCTGTTCAGCCTGGAGAAGAGAAGGCTGAGGGGGGACCTGAGCAGGGTCTGTAAATACCTCAAGGGAGGCAGTGAGGAGGAGGGGGCGGCCTCTTTTCAGTGGTAGCCAGAGACAGGACTAGAGGAAATGGCCACAAGCTGAGGCACCAAAAGTTCCACAGGAACTTAAGGAAAAAATTTCTTGACAGTGAGGGTGCCAGAGCCCTGGAACAGGCTGCCCAGACAGGTTGTGGAGTCTCCTTCTCTGGAGATCTTCAAAACTTGTTCGGACGCCGCCCTGTGCCATGTGTTCTAGGTGACCCTGCATGTCCAGTGGGGCTGGACTAGATGACCTCTAAAGATCCTTTCCCACTTCAAGAATTCTATGATCTACTCTTACCTCACTATTTTTTTTTTTCCTTAGAATTATTCTAATGGTTCTAATTTAAGCATGTATCAAGCATCTTTATCAATAATCCTGGGGATTACACGTTTTATTTGCTACCAGAAAATGAATATTCTCTCTATAAATAGGAATTTATGTGATTCTGTGAGTAAAAATAAACATTCTAAGTGAGAGGCCTGAGACCTATCTGCAGTGTTGAGACTTGACTAGGGTGTCAGGCAGTGAGAGCTAGGACATTTAAGACAGCCAAGAGGTAAACTGAAAACTTCAGTCATGTTTTCAGAATACAAATGATGTTTTCAGTACCAGCAGAGGCTCAAAAAGGAACAGAGATTTTTCTGAAGGCAAGGCTCTTCCTCATTATTCCAAGAGTTCTCAGTGGAAACGCACTGAAAACTCTTGAGTAGGGTGAACGCAAATTATGCTCAGGCAGATTTCTCAGGTTCTGATCCTGTTGTAAATAAAGCAGAAAAATGAACCTCCCTCCCGAACACAGCATGATCAGGATCAGTGCCAAATTATTACCATGCATTCTCTCAGTAGGATTATCCATCTTTGAAAAATAATTGCTCTTCATAGCCTTGCAAACAAATGAGCAATTTATGTAGGATTTACATTGAGCTAGCTAAAATTTTCACCAATTCATGCAAACAGACTAACCTTCCAAGCATGTGGATGCAATTAAGCTTTTGCTTTTCCCATTAATCTCTATTACTAAGATCTAGTCCAGGACTCGTACTTCAACTCCTCCTGCTTAAATATATCAAATTCTGTTCTTCAGGCAGGAACTATTCGTGTTGTAGATAGTTCCAAGAGTGAATGCTCTTCTGACCTAGATTTTGTGGCTGAGATTTCTCTCTCTGGCATCTATGCTAGATACTCGATTTCTCTATCTAGTATCCTTATTCATTTTGAGAACCCAATTTAAGTGGCCAGTTGGGTTTCTGGCAAGCTGCAATGGGTTTTATTTGACTTTTCACACATGAATTCCAGCCAAGAGTTGAAGCAAGAATAGAGGGAATTGAGATTTTTTTTTCTTTTCATCCTCCCTCAATGGCTTCCTGTTTAGTTCTGGATACAAAAATAATTTTTAATCCATTGACATCAATGGAGTAATTCCAGATGTGTATTACTTCTATCAACTTCAGATGCTGTGTGGAAGACATTTATATTGTATATACTACTGCTATTACAAATGCTGGTTTGTGAAACTAACTCCCTTATCCTCTCGGTTGTCTTCAGAATATCAAACTAAACATGAAACAAGTGCCCAGCTTGTAAGAAAGTAAAACATGTGTCTGTGTTTATAGAGAGATTTGCTGATATTTCCCTAAAGTGATTAAAGTTTTTAGATGTCACTACGTAAGCAAACTACTCAAAAAAAAATGCAGATAAATCTCCCAAATCTTTAAAGCATTTTGTCAAATAACTCTTCAGAAGTATTTTCTGCACTCCACGGAAGACAGCACAAGAATCAGCAGGTCACTTTAGCTTAAACCATCTCTGCATTAAAAGAAAAAAAAAAAAAGGCAACTCACAGGGAAAAGCAAGTGCTGATTTTGTTTTCCAGACTACATGTATCCAGACAGCCTTAGAGGCAAAATCACAGGAGAAATAAGAAAATGTCTCCACATGCATAATCTAAGAAGATTGTTTCCTCCAGCACTTGTGTGTGACACAAAATGAATCTATTAAAAAGAAAAAAAAATCTCATCTTTAACATTACTAAAGCTAGTAACATGATCAAAAAAAATTTTATATATATAATATACATATATATATATGCGCCTTAGCCTTGTCCACAGTCTAAAGCTAATATAACAAACATCAGGAAAATTACAGTTCTGAAAAACAATTAAGGAAATAATCTTACCATTAGTGAGCAAAATGCTGCAATATTGTCAACTTTGGAGTTTCTACTGATGCTCAGCGGGAATAACCTGTGTAGGTTGCTCACAACTCAGTCCCTCATGAAGAGCACTGCACAATAAAGTCACCGCAATGTCTCATCAGCTCAAACCCATTATTTTTCATTTGTTTTAAACAAGAATGTATGTTTAGGCAGCCACTTGTATTGCACCAGGATGACCAACTTGTCAAGAACATCTCAGGAGTGTTTCTCCAGTTACCAACATTACTCAAAATATGTAAATAAATACACATGCTGCTTCCACGAAGCACTGGAATAAAGAACCTAAATACTGTTTTCTGTCATTAATCCTTCCCGTTTGACACCTCATTTGTGCCAATGGTCTACAATGGCCAGAACATCCACAGTGATGTCCTACATGCAGCGTTATCTCCCTCCTGGCCCAGAGAAGAGCATGCTACATTAGAACAAGTGCTTTGCCTAGCAGCACAGTAAAAATAGTAATATTTGTAAGCCCTTGATAAATGCTACGCTCTGAACGGCTCTACAAACACACCATTTACAGTGGTTAGGTAAGAAATTTCCCCGAGATGGACCACTGCTGATTATCAAATAAATGCAAAACTGAAGAATACATGAAAGAAAAAACTTTTTTTTTTCCATTTATTTAGTTTTCTCTGTTATTCTGGTATGTGGAGCACCACGATGCGAGCCCCAAGGAAGGGAATTTGAGCAGTCCTCCCATTTGACAGTTTGCTTTGCACGTTTGCCTTCTCACGCTGTAAGGAAGAATCCAATTTCCAAAGCAACAGGCGGCCCATTTAAACCACATCTTTCCATCCTGAACGTATATCACTTGCAGCTTGTGCTTTCAGGACATGCAATTACACTCCACCCTGGCAAGGCAAAGGCTCAGCATATTCTGCTAAAAGCTGGCAAAATGCCCTGGGTTTCTGTTTCCAACCTAGATAACTTCTTGGTATTGTAATTCTACATTGCACTTGACACCACAAATTATAGTCAATCTTCCCCCCCAAAAAAAATCTTTGGGGGTCTTTTAGGCTATGTATTCACGGCAGTGCTTAAAATACACAAAATTTAGGATTATTTCCCCATTTAGATCAGTTTCTATCCTGCATTCATGCCTCCTTTATCAAGGGGGTTAATTTGGAAGAACAGCAGAGCGTTTTCCGCCTGGTGACAGAATTGCCTCAGCATGCAGCAGTGCCTATCAAATAGCTTTCCAGAAGTCTTGTTTCCACTAAAAGGCATATCCTTAACCTTCATGGAACTCTCCGGGTACATACTTATTTTTTTCCCAACATATTTCCATCACACACAAAAGTAATAAACTGTTTTAACTGCCTGTTACTTTGATAACTATGAAGCAAATCTATATCCTCCACATTTATACTGGAAATCCAACCCTGGAGCACTCAATTCCAGGTCACATCAAGTCACCATTATTTCTCCCCAGAACTGTAAAATAAAAGAAACAGCTCGAGTGTCACATTCCTGGATGCATTAGCCCCAGCACACATTTCTCTCAGTGTTTCTCCCAACGCAATTCAATATACTCCACCCAAATACAACTCAAATCTGAGGCCACACACCAGAAACTTCAATTATGCCAACATGATCGAAAAACTAATTCTAAATATGTCATCTGCATTGTCAGCAGCCTTCAGACACCTTTAAAGTACTTTCAGCTCTATAGGTACAATTTTCCAGGTACCTGTGTGCCTTTTCTGCACAGATTACACCCACTCAACCACACAACTGTTACAGCAAAACTTATATTTTTATAATTTGCATTAAGATGTACGGCTTTGCTAAAGCTGCATATTTGCAACCCTGGAAGTGTGCATTTTTAATTACTCATTAAGCTCTTCAGGATGTTATTAGTATTTTGCTACCTAAGACGCTTAGTTAAGCCACAGGCATAGCAGGGATATAAAGGCTTCCGAAAACTTTAGCAGAAGTGCTGTCACACGTCTAGCAGTGGAAGCTACTAACGTATTTTAAAAAGCTGACCCTAGAGATCAAAAAAATTTAAAAAGGGAGAACGCTGAAAGAAGGATTATACGTTGCTAAAATTATGCAAACAAACTCTGAGTGCGTGCTTTGCAGTTCTCATATTTCTATAACGACAGATCGCAGAATCACAGCATGGGTGAGGTTGGAAAGGACCTCTAAAGACCATCTAGTCCAGTAGGGACACCCAGAGCACGGGGCACAGGGTGGCATCCAGGCGGGTTTAGAAGACCTCCAGAGAAGGAGACTCCACAAACTCCCAGGGCTCCGTAACCTCACAGGAAAGAAGTTCCTCCTCACATGGAGATGGAACTGCCTGTGTTTCAACTTATATCCATTGCCTCTTGTCTTGTCACTAGCCACCACTGAGAAGATCAGAGAACTGCTCTGTATATCCATACATCTCCACATCTCACATGCAAGTGAGGTGGCAAAGCAGGAAATGCAGCTTTTACAGCTCACCCTCTCATCTTCACTTTGCCCTTCTCAGCTTGGTGCAACTACACGTGTGACATGGTGGGACATGGGAACATGCAATGGTGGCCAGCAGGACCCACACAGGGTTCAGGAACCATCAGCACTGCAGGGCAGGTACCCAACACTCCACTGAACCCTTCAGCTGACAAAACATCCAAGGTGGCCACCAGAGACCACATTTTCATTTTGCTCTCCAGCCAAAACCACCTCTGTTGCAGCCTCCTGTTAGTGGATCACCAGGAACAGCAATGAAATAAATGCTGGCAGTACCTCCTCACACAAGCAGGCAGCAACTCCTTAAAACTCAACACTTTCCTAACTAATATAAATAATAAGGAATAATTTTTCCTTCAAAGCAAAGACTGAACGAGTATTAAGGTCAGCCTGCAATTATTTTGAGCAGTTTAGTCCTCACCAGTATGCAACTATGTTTTAGTTCCCATAAAGAACACTGGAAGTGACATACCACATCACATAAGCAACTAATTAGTCCACTATTTTCTCTCTAAAATCAGCTAACCTGTAATATTACCCAAAAATAAAATACAAGCAATCTTATACTGACAGTTGCAGAATAACATCTTTCACAGAAACTCTTCTAAAGCTTAGTAATTAGTTATAAACCTTGAAATTTAAGAGTTTTCAGGTTTATTATAGATGGAAAAAATTACAAGAAAAATAAATTCTATTCAGAGACTGAAAAATAACATCCTTGCTGCTTCTTAGAGATGCACTACCAGAGAATTTGTTGCTAAGATGAGTTTTAAATGAGCCAAGAGTCTCAAGGCCACCTCCAACCCCATAAAATCCAGAACTCCCTTTCCTGCACAATTCAGTTAGAGACTTTCCTGATATTTCATTGCCCTGATACATCACTTAATTGAGGATTTGCCCTTTTTCTACCCTGCAATAAACATCCCAAGATGGAAAGCAAACAGATACAAAACACCTGCAAGAAAAACAAGCTGTCCGTCCGCTTAGAGGTGTCCAAAATCGATGCAGGTTCCCTGACAAAAGGCAGATGAGACAGAACACCACTGCCTCCTAATTAATGGAAAGACACGTGGCTTTTGTTTAAAAGTGAGATTTGCTGAAATATATTACCTTGCCATATAGTGCAGAAGCATAATTTAGTCCTTTATGACAGCCTTAGGAAAGCACCCATTTTTATAGTGCTAGCTGAAGTATGCATTGATGCATATGCTTGTGAAAGAACACAAGTTTATCTCCTTTTGCCCATATAGATTTTCTGCTATTTGATGAATAAGCCATTAGGGATAGCACCAGCCAAGTCTTGTTATTTATATTCATAACAGGGCGTTTCAAGGCTGATATAGTTCAATCTCAACATACTAGTTCTTGTATCGTGGAGTTTCTTGGGGCATTTACCTCACAAGGCACCAGATGCTGCAAATAACACTTAGTTATCAGGGGCGGTATCTGAACACACACTGATAGCACATGCTGAATAACAAAAATAAGCTCCAGAATGCCTTTATGCCACACTCAAACCTTCGCTCACAGGAGCCACTAGTATTAATTACAGCAGCTGCTGGAGCATTTTAATGTGGGCTCTGAAAGAGCATCCCAGAGATTCCTTCAGAAATGAGTAGACACAAGGGTCAGACTTGCAGCTTCTCCTGTTAAAATGCCAGCCAGATTAAGCACCTTGTCTTAAGATTGGGATATAAGGCACCAACCACTTCAAAGAACCAAGTTTCCATAAGGAACTCCAACTTAGTGAGGAATAAGCAGGCGATAACACATCAGAAATGATTCAGCCACCTGAGTGGTTCACCTGGGTCCCTCCTTCTGATGCCAACTGCCTTCCCAGCCCCACGAGAGCAGAGTCATCTGCTTATTGCAGGCAATAATAGACAACTGAGGCACCACAAGAGTTAATCTCAGCCCTTTGATACTCTTGACCTTTCCCATCTCAAAACCTCTCTCAAAGATAAAATGCTTCCACAGAAAAAGTGTTTAGCATTAGAAACCCATCCCTTCACACCAGCTCTCACTGCCAGATGGGCTTTCCAAGCCATATTGCTCTGCTGACCCTTGCAGTGAACATGAGAGCAAATGCTTTGCATTCCTCTGCTGCTGCACATATGGAGGTAGGATCTTGGGAATCCAAAGTAAACGGTTCTCCTGGCATCGCCAAATTCCTTTCAACCCATCAGGCCATCTGTTGAACTGAAGATCACAGATCTCATTCCAGTTTCTTGCAAAATATTGGCTGAAGGGTAGAGATGCCAAGTGAATTCCTCACGTGGAGAGGTGAAACAAAAGCAGGTTGTCGGGAATGAGTTTAAAGTGTGGGAACGGGCTGGGCAGAGTCTATTGTATAGGAGTCTAACTCAGTAACATGGACCTTTATTTCCTAATTGTCCATCAAGCTTGCTGGACACTCAGGTGTTTCTTTAGGGCTTATAATAGTCTGAGTCTTGTGATTTTTAACCTTGCTCTTCATTTCCTCTTGTCAGAGTATGTGTTCTTTAGTAACAAAACATTGCTTCTGTTCATGAGTTGGATTGCTAAAAGCCTTTTATAAGCAACAAAGAATTACTTGTGCAACTAACAGCAAACATCACCTAGATGTTTTCAGTAGGCAATGGAATTCCCAAGAACCAACTTCCCCAAATTTCTCATTTTAATCACACCCTGAAAAAAAAACCCACATCCTCTCCATCACAAGCATCTTCCCAATGCTTCTCTTGCTTCCAATTTACCTGAAATTTGGCTATGACTAAGAAAATAAGATGAGCATCCCTAGAAACATACGGGAATCATCAACCGAAGGGACATGGACTGTGATCCCTCTGCACCACGCACAGCATCCAAGCAGACTTCAACTGTCCTGCAGCTATGGGAGCAGGAGTTGGAAAAAGGTGCACAAGTGTCCTCAGGGCTAAGGTCTCGATCACTCCCATCCCCAAGCAGACGTGTTTGCCACTTGCTGAATATGAAGGTATCTGTGGACACCACTGCTGGAAGAGCTTAGTGAAAAAAATAATAATAAAAAAGTTTGCTTAAGGCTCAATATCATTTCAAAGACACCTAGAATTTTGCCAAAACAGTTGTTTGAAAACAAGTCTTGCAGGTGCTGTTTTCAAACACATACTTTGGGAATGCATTAATAAATTGTAAAACACTTTAAACACATATATTTTCATCTGAAGGACAGATGTCGCCTGCACCTCAGCAGAAAACACAGCTGAGAATGAGTAAAAAGATTGTTATCCTACAACTACGTTTGTCATTCAGCCAAGGTTGTTTCCTCCTAAAATAACGCAGGTTCTTTCTGTGCTTAAGGAGAAGGCAAACAGCCCTGTGCTCATCTGTATCTTTAAATCTTGCATTAAACCATGTCATTTCTCATCTTCATACATGGCTTACAGACTTCAGCTCTCAAGTCACAAACACCACCTCTGGCAACTTCTGTCCCGTTTCTCAAAGACATATAGGGATATCTGCCTCACGTAGCGTGTTATTCTTTTGCAGTTTAGCTTTTCACGCGGCTTTAATTTTGCTTTCTAACAGCTACAGCTTCTCTTCCCAACCGAGACCAACAGCAGCAAAACCTCCCAGCGGCGACGTAGTTAAATTAAATATATGAAAGTCCAGCCTGAGTGAAGATATATTGTACTTGCACGTGATAAAGTATAACCCTCTGAAGAGTCTTAATTCCTGCTGTTCCAAATGGAATTTAGAAGGTTGCTTCAACGGGCCGAATTCAATGACAGAGGTAATTAATAGAAACCACACGCTGCATTTGCTCCTGTTTTGCAAAACTAAACAAGCGAATACTGCTCAGACTGCAGTAATAAAAAACACAAAGTTAAAGAAAAACATTTTCCCTGGAATATAAGCATCCAGTACAACTCTTCCCTCCCATTATCTTTGCTCCATCAGCTGCTGTACCAAAAAGTACACAATGAGATTTAAAAAAGCCCCAAATAATGCAATATTTTTTTCCACAGAATCCATGCAAGGAGTCTGGTGCTTCAATTTGCAGTGCCACCTATTTCTTAACTATATTTAGTATTTAGAATATAGTTGGTATTTAGAATAGTAGGTATTTAGAATAAGTTGCAAATAAAAAAAAAAAGTAGCCTCTTATATGTTACTCTATTACCTCCACAAATAGTTTCAATCAAACAAATCCCACAAAATACCTCTTAGTAAGACTAAGTAACTTCCTCGACCTATTTGTTCTTG
>JAVCKT010057492.1:0-16333 GCA_032273925.1 Rhynchotus rufescens
GGTCCCTTCCAACCTTGGGCATTCTATGATTCTATGATTCTATGATTCCTGAGGCAAATTTCTTTCTGAGTTACATACCTACATCTTTCTGAATTAATTTTAGAGAATATGATCTTCTAGTAAAGCAAAGTGTCATTGTTCCCATTATTTCCCATTTAACAGTTAAACAGTATAGATGGAAATAATACGACTATCATTTGCCATGTCCAGCTCAGAAATGTGGACTCTTTCAAGTGGACTCTTTTTTTTCTTAATAACATAACTGAGCTTCACCAAGTAACCATTGTGCCTCATATAATGATAGATTTTTTTTTTCGATATCTGATTACAGAAAGGAGTACATACAATTTCTAAACAGATTAACAACAAAAGAAGATTCATTAATCAGTAGAAATGCCTTGCAGCAGAATAATATATGATGTTAAATTTTATCTTCAAAAGATATGCCTCCTGCAGGATTGAATCTGGTTACAACTTCAAGTCCCACATGATATAAGAGTATAGAAAACTCCTTGTTTCAAACAGCATAAGAACAAGAGAGTATTAAATGACATCATCATTGGACAGGTTGAAACAAAGAAAGAAGAAATATATTTTGCAGAATATATAAAAGGAAAAACTTAACCAAGTAAAATGTTACAAATGCCAAAAATGGAAATTGAATCAAAACCCAACAAGACAAATTTATGGAAGAAAAATACATTAGGATTTTTCATACAAAAATATCTCTGGCATCACAAATGCCTCAACAGATTGCTGAGAGCTAGGAGTATAGTGCAGAAGAATACAGAATAAACCTGCTCCTTATAGTCTTGCCAGATTCACATGGGCTTTCCGTAATCAGTTGCTGTGTTCTGCTGTCAGAGATAGACCACTGGGTAAACAGACCCTTCTTGTCCAATACTGCTATTTGTATATTCTCATATATTATGCAGACACTAAACCCTGGCAAGTTTGCTGTTTACATATTTGATCTGGATCTGCAAATCCTAACACACTCGTCTATTACTTTCTCAGACTGGAGCTGCTGAGTGGACCCTTAACTCATACAGACAAGAAGATGTGGAAAATCTATACCGTTAGTAGTGAACCATGCTTATTATTGTTTATTTACAGGAGAGCCCACAGGAACAGCACAGATATGAGGAAAGCTATTCTGAAACGAAAACCTGGCATCATGTTTTGTTGCCATTACCCACAGTGAATATGTTGAGCCCTCTGTCATTAAGGTTTTATATTATATTTACATTTTGATCAGTACTGTGCCCAGTGCTGTTCAACTTGTTCATCAATGACTTGGAATAAGGAATAGAGTGCACTCTAGGCAAATTTTCAGACAATACCATACTAGATGAAAAGGTCGACGCTCCAGAAATCTGTGCTGCCATTTAGAGGGACCTAGACAGGTTGGAGAGTTGGGCCAGGAAGAATCCATGAGGTTCAACAAGGGCAAGTGAAAGATTCTGCACCTGGGGAGAAATAACCCCAGGAACCAGTACATATTAAGGGCTGACCTAGAAAGCATCACTCTGGATTTAGGAGTCCTGATTGACAAGAAGTTAACCATGAGTCAACAGTGTGCCTTTGTGACCAGGAAGGCCAATGGGATCCTGGCCTGCATGAGGAGGAGTGCTGCCAGCAGGCTGGTGGAGGTGATCCTGCCCCTCTACTCAGCTCTGATGAGGCTGCACCTGGAGTATTGTGGACAGTTCTGGGCTCTCAAGTATGAGAGACATGAGGAGCTTCTTGAGAGGGTCCAGCAGAAAGCAACAAAGATGATTAAGGAACTGGAGCATCTATCTTATGAGGAAAGACTAAGCCATCCTTTTAGGGCATGTTTAGCCTAGAGAGGAGAACATTGTGAGGAGATCTGAGGGGAAAATCAGATCTGTATATATATTGATATATACATATATATCAATATGTATAACTATCTGAGGGGAGAATGTATAAGTATCTGAGGGGAATGTTAGCCTTGCTCTTGCCACTGACCCAGGATAATGCTCATATCTATCTTCTGATATCAACACAAATGCAACACTGACCAGCTTCCCATAAAATTGCAGCTGTATTGGTGCCTGTAAAATATACTTTAGATACCGTAATAAATTCTTAGCATCTATTAAGTTCTTTTCACTCATATTCCAGGAATTTTATTGACAGCATATACAGTTTTCTGAATATCATCCCGATGTTAGTGCAAAATGTTGGCAGCTCATCAAAAATGTTAGGCGTTTTAAACCTGGATTCAGGACTTTGCACCAAGACAGGGTCACAATATACTTCTGCTGTGATTCAACATATGACAGCTTGAAAATACCATTTCTGAAAGAGTCATTAGTCTGCCATTTCACACATTTGTCTAGTTGAAATTAAAAACAATAAAACAAATGGATTATTGAAGTTGTACTGCATCGCTTTCACCATGTAACACACTTGATACCTGTGCTTTGTTTCTGAAGTATAATGCATAGCTGTGTTGTCAGGAGAAAAATGTTGTAAAATAAATAATTCAGTATTTAATTAAGTTGGAAAAATAATTCTTATTATGTTAAAAATAACTTGTAAATGACTGAGGTCCAATTAAATGTCATAATTTCATATTTCTTAAATCAAAAATAACTCAGATAATGGGCTTTATCTCATCTATTGTCAAACACTGAAATGGTAGTCTTCTGACTTAACTAGTCCTCTAGTAAATAAAAGAATTAAGCATAATCCATGGGTAGCTGATAAATGTCCATAGCATAGAAAATATGGCTCTATAACTGGTCTAACTCTTGAACGGAGTAAATGTATGACATGAATCTTACTCTGCTTCTGCAGCATGGGCTTTTTAATGTTTTTTTTTAATATCTATAGTTTTGCAAAGCTTTGTATTCCCCATATTGATTCCTGGTGTCATATTCATAAACATGCTGTCAGCTCCAAATTCTCTGTTTAATATAATCCAGACTCGATTTTTATCATTATAAGATAGCCATGTATACATATGTCAGTATAAATGACAGCATAATTGGTCTTCAAATATTCTTAGCATTTGACAGAAGCAGAAAAGAAAGCTGCAGTCTGAACACAAAATAATAGACTCCATTTATGTTACATTCTTTAACAATTTAAATTCAAAAACTGACTTCTATGTTCCTGCCTTTAAATTTCCACTTCATAATCATATGCTCAAATGCTCTTGTACAGATAATATAAAACTGAGTATGATAGGAATGCAATTTTATATGTTTTTTCCCTCTATGATTGTTTTATAATTCTGTTATCAAATATATTCATATATATTTTTCTTCTACTCTTTTACTGATTGAAAAAATAAATAAATTATTTTATTCTGAGATTACAAGGATAATGAATTTTTTAAATCTGAATTTCTGAAGCTAGATCATTTGTCGTGATGCTTCTATTTTCTCCCACATTTCAACACTATGGCCTCTTGATTGTTATCAAAAAAAGAAAAAGATTGAATGTATTAATTAATGGAAAATGAATAGTTAATGGAAAATAACATATTTCAAGGCTTACTTAATGTTACTTAATATTAATTGGATATACATTTATAAACTTGCAAATTATTTCTCAGGTATGCAAATATGTGTTTTGAAAGTGAATATTTAGTTGAGAAGTACTTCAGGAAGACATACTTTAGTAGCTCATATAGCTTTTTAGCCATGCCATGAACTCTGTGTGTGTCTCAAAACTCTTTCATAATCTCTATGTAACAATGCAAAGTTCTCAGGGCTGTCTTATAAAATAAATGTCCATCATGACAGGAATTGATGGGACCCATCTATGCAATCTGAGCATGAAAGTAAGCAATTAGAGAGATCTTAAGAGTTTTTTTTTTTTTTTTCCCTATTGAATACCAGGCATCTATCTTAGGTAGCTAAGTACCTAGCTACCTAAGGGACATAGCAAGCGGGGTGGTGGTGTTTGAGACAACCAATGAAGACAGAACTCACTGCTGTCTATTCTAACTAAATGCTCCTCAGATTTCTCAGGTCATTGCCAATCACCTCCTGATTGCAGGACAAAATCAGTTACTTTTTTGTTCTTTTCCCTCAGAAAATTGTGCTGTAAACTCTAGTTACACTGAAGCTGATTAATGTCCATTTCAGATGTCCCTGCAGCAAGGGACATGTGCACAGATCAGAGACTAGTCACCCAGCTAAGTTAAGCCATTCCACCCATCAATCAGCTGCTGCAGTTTATAACAGGATGTCTTAAGGAAAAGTTGTATCAGTGATATTTTACTCTAAGACCCTGCAGAGGTTCAAGAATTGGTTGATGAGCAGGTCAGGAGTCCATCAAGTGAGAGAAAGATGAGAGGTGGGTGTACCCTGCTAAGGTAAGCTCTCCCCACTCATCCATCAGCATCCTAACTTAGCAGACCACTCTCCCTCGTTTCCCTTTTCAGTCAACAGACAAAAAGTTTTCTCTAAGAGTGAGCTAAAGCTGTAATTTTATTGACTGAATTCCACTCAGGTGGAACATACTTCTTTCCATTGACTAGACGACTGGAAAGTTACCTAACTTTAGACTTAATGAATTTAGACTTAGTGAATACTTCTTAAGAGCAAGTAAATGGTCCCAAAGTCGACTAAATGGACAGCATTTTGACAAATTGCCTTCCTAGTGACTGCATATGGATCCTGTTCTGCAAATGCAGTGAACACAATTCAACATTAGTATGTCATTAATTATTGCAGCTTTTTCAGAAGAGTGTATCAAAAAAAAAAAGAACAAGGGAAGTTGCAGAATGGACAACTAGATTCACTTTTCTTCTGCTGTTCAACTCCCAAGACTAGCAAAGTCCATGCAAACAATTAACAGATATTATAGTTAATAATGAAAAATGCATTTGATTTTCTAGGCCTACTTTATAGTAACAAACTGCACAAGGTTTTGGAATTTTGTACTCCATAGGTTATTCAGGGAAAAAAAAATAATAGAAAGTGTTTCTGGCCCTCAGAGGGCAAGCTGTATTTGGTGCTTTGTTCTCCATGTCTCTCTTCCCACCAGGTTTGAGAATGTGGAGTTGGCAGCATTTAAAGGAATTCTGCCTCTGTGTGCAGATATGAGACACATGAGTATTAATGCCAAAGTATAGGTCTAGGGAGATATAGCTTCTTTTTTTTCCCCAATCCTAAATGGACAAAACACTCCTGAACTGGTGAGATCACATCAGAGAGTTGTTGCTGTAATCATTTTAAATGGCTTGCTATTTACAGAAGCTCAGTAAAAGCCTGAATAGGATTACTAGAAACTTTATGATATCAATTAGATGGGGGAATTCAAAAGGAGTCATCCTTAGATTTGTCCTGGTGTTTGAATTTTAATCTTTATATTTGCTGAAAAAGTGAAAATCTACTTTTTTTTTCTCCTAAAAAGAGAGACTTTACAAAGATCAAGAGATGTATTGTTAGTTACATTGCATAAAAACACTTTTCAATTGCATGTACTACCTGCAGTGAGCTTTCTGCTACCGTGGTAGATGTCTTGCATTCTTCAGTGTAGTCCGGCATCTCTACCCTCTTCTCAGTGTCAATCCTCTCTTAGACCTACAATTATAACTCAAACTACAAACCTACTAGGTATGTAAAGACGTATACATTACGTAGCACTATGGGAAATAATAGCTGACTGCATGGACCAATGGTGGTACAAACACAACATTGCTGTTTTCTGACAGAAATATCAGAAGTTTTGGTTGTATAAAATGGGTAAGGCATGGGATCCTGACAGGAAAACAGGGAACTGGCACAGTGTCAGAGGATGGCAGCTCTGGCATGCTGAGGGTATTGATTTAAGACCCTCTCTGACGATTAGTGTTTCAGATAATTTTTCTCCAAGGGAAATTCTATCTAAACTTATATTGTACTTACTCTACTGAATCTGGAACCCATCTGTGCAATGGTTTTGGATAAATCTGCTGTGCCTACCCATGCTATTTGTGTTTAATTAGTCAAAGACATTACCATATTTTCAGGATATATATTAGAAGCCTCTGCAAACGACTCTGTTAATTGGAAAGCATTTATATACTTCCAGGATTTTCATATGAATGAATACTCCTGCCAACTGCATATGGACCACATTGGGTGTATTAGCACACTGAAATAAAATTATCAACAAGGAGCAAAAAGCCAAGAACAAATCTTTTTGAAATAGGCATCAGTAAGAAGGGATTTGGATCTAGCTTGCAACAAAACCTCCTTAAGCAGACAAAGGATTAAACTTGAATATTCATATTTCAGGGACTTTCAGGGAGCCACTAAGTTACTAGACAGAGCTTCCATCCAATAAAACACATTATACTCTGGTGTTATTATGTGTAGAACTGCAAATGCTGAATGAATATTTGCAGCATCAGTCTGGCTGATTTGAACTTTCTGACACTTTCTGACTTTGCACACTTAAGAAGGTTTTTATTCCTAAAGCTTTTTAGATACTGGAATGAGTGGAATATTCTGTGATTCTGTGATCTCTTTAGGCTGCTCCTTTAAAACGGTTTAGGAGAGCAACTTTCTGATTTCAAATCCTACAGAAGCTGCATGATTTTGCGTAAATGGAAGAATATAGTTCTACAAGGTTGAAGTTGCAAAAATCCCACCTAGTTAGGTATGTGAAGATGCCTGTTCATGTCAGGCATTTAATTTTAAGTTTTGTTCTTAAAAGATAGTGCTTACCTAAATACATTTCAAAATATTTCTAGAAAAATGATATAAATGATCTGCAAACTTAGTATAATTTTATTCTAGGAGTTTTAAAAGAATTAATGATCCTATTTAATTAATAAAAACTCACAATAATATACCAACAAGATAGGGAAAATTATTTTTTCTAGATAAATATCTGAAAGTCAAAAAAAAAAAGAAGTTACTTTCAGAAGCATCTATTCATCTTTAAAATGTCTGTTTTTAGATGGTGCAACCTTCTGTTCCCAAATTTTACTTTCTTTAGATTTCATGCTTAGAGAAATTCTAGACAGTCTGCAATTTTGGAAATAGGACATAGAGGATAATAATTGTGGAGTTTCATACTCTGCTTATTGGGTTATATCTACTGAAAAGAGGCTGTTCCAGTTAGGCATGTGATGTCATGCCCTGTGCTCATTTGTTTACATCAGTTAAACTATAGTCTGCTATTTTGACTGCTGTCTTATCAGTATCACTACTGTGCCAAATTAATAAATTTTCTGAAACAAAAATAAAAAATGAATTCACAACATAAGGCAAAGTAAGGTTGTATTCAAGTTCCTACAATTATTAATATAAGTCTTTTTTTTATGAATAATTGATTTATTACAGAATCATAGAGTCATTAAAGTTGGAAGGGAGCTCTAGAGTTCATCTAGTCCAACCTCTCGGTTCCAGCAGGGACACATAGAGCATGTGGTGCAGAGTGGCATCCAGGCAGGTTTTGAAGATCTTCAGAGAAGGAGACTCCACAACCTCCCTGGGCAGCCTGTTCCAGGGCTCTGTCACTCTCACAGTGAAGAAGAACTTCTTCTTCACTATAACACTTATTAACACTTTTCATAGCCATCATGATAACTTGGATATTATTTAATGATGATATAGATGTTCCATGAAATACAGCTTAAACTAAGTTTCTGTAGAGAAAAACTTAAAATAGTTTTTTATTTCTTTTTTAATTTAATTAGGAATATCCTAATTGAGTAGAAGCAAGCAGAGTTACCTATTTAGAAGTTTTCTGGCAGATACTTTTATATCTTATTTCAATACAGCAAAATCTAATATCATCAACGTAAATGTCCTTGACCATAAGAAATGCATTAGAGAATTAAAATGATTTTCTGTGTCTAATAGATTAATAATTAGATTAATGGACAAGAGAAACAAGAAATAAGATGAAAGACCTAGGAAAGGATCACTGATATGCGCTTAAAATAATACTGCAAATAGCATACTGACTCACCATCACTTCACGCCCTTATTTTTTTCTATTTTTAACTCAGCATCTGTTGACACAGCTATAATTTAACTACATTGCATTCAGTACAGTAAGATTCAAAGTAAGGTAGGAGGTGACATACAAGGCTGTAGAAAGCCTTCATTCACTCCTGCTAAATGATCAGAGAAAAAGAGAGAATATCAAAGATGTCATATAGGTAAAACAATTCTGCTCCTCATACAGCCTGCAACCTTTTACATAATCCACAGTTCAGTGACTGTGCTTGGCAGCCGCTAAAAACCTGTTCTTCACATACAGATCTAATTCCTTTTGCACTCGTTTGCACTTTTGGCTTTTCTAACATTCTGTAGCAGTAGGTTCCATGCTCTAATTCTGCTCTGTATGGGAACTTGTCATGTTTATTCCTTCCGGGCACTTTTCTAATTTTTTGGGGAGAACTGGACTACAAAAAAGAAAAGTCAAGAGAAAAAAAAACCCAAAATATTCTTAATAAAAAGTTAATAAATATTAATTTTCCTTTATTCTTCTTGCTGTACCTAGTGGTCGTTGGCTTCAATGTGAGGAGGTATTGAATAGATTTTTATGGCTGCCTGTCATTAAATGCTTTTGTAATGCTTTTACAGGTTCTGTCTCAGTAAAGTAAGACAGACTTTACAGATGTTAGAGATATTACAAAATTTCTTAGTTTACCTTGCCTTTTATGAAAAGAGAGAAGAACTCTTGAGTGTAGAATTCTTCATAAAATCTTTTTCTCTCTTCAAGCAAAGTCCAACATCTGTTTTGGAAGACCACCTTATTTTCTATAACCCAGAGCCCACTTTGAAACTTTGACAGATGTTATAAAAATATAACTTGGTTTGTGGTTCCTTTTCTTAATGGCAGTAAGAACTTCCTACAAGGTACTGTGCTTACCCTCCTCAGGTATTATTTGGAAATATTCTGTTAAACACATCAGTAAACTAATGCCAATTAAAAAAATCTTTTTTTTTTTCCTTCTCATGTGGTTTCACAATTAGTTTTACTGATATAATTGTAAGGGAATGTATGGATAAGAAAAGTTAGCTAGAAAATAGAAATTCCTGAAGCAAGCACTGGGTCAGCCATAAGTAAGTAAAACCATGACTCTACAATTCCATCCTGAATTCTCTTACTCACTAGGGAGATAAGGCAACCGTACTTGATATATATATCTCAAGGCCAGAATAGTGTCAATGGCTGATATGATTTTTGCTAAACTGCCAAAAGCTGTTGTTCTTCTACAGCACAGAATATCAAGGAGCCAGAAATGCAGCTTGGTCCAAGGCTTCTGTGAGGGTAACACAGAGTGGACCACACTGCCTGTGTCTTCTGCCTATGGGAATTTCCTTCCTTCTAGTGTCAAAGAATAAAAGGAGACGTAAAGTGTTTAGTCCTTAATAACTTTGGTAATTTGTCATACTTGTTGAAATTCCAACACTTGTTACAAACTACTGTTCCATATTACATATGCAATTCCACTTTTTTACAGGATTTTGTAATAGCAATAGCCTCTAAGATATATTTCAACAGTTTATTTAGCTTTATATCATTCTTTTTCTGATTTTTTTGTCAGCGAACAAGATTAAGAAAAGTAGTCAAAACTTAACATACTTCACTGATAGACATTATGAGTTTAATTCTAAATTTTTGTTATTTTTCTTATCTGAATTGAAACATCTTTTCTTAATTTGTCCCATATATGTTGAAAAGAAACAATTCAAGGTCCTATAAAATCTTTCCTACCAGGAGATTAGTCAAAAGTAGAACTCAGTTGTGTCTATAGTATATTCTTGATTTATGTTGCTTGAAAGAGCTTATTAGTAACTCATTAATAAGTATATTAATGAGAGAGTTTTGTACTTTAGAAGTTGTTTACAAAAGGAAGTTAGATTTCTTATGTGGTTATTTGATTCTCAATTATTATTCACATTATTCAACCATCATGCCATCACAACCATCATACCATCACAACCATGAAATACACACTATTGTGTGTAGTTCTGGGCTTTCCAGTGTAAGAGGAATGTGGAACTTCTAGAGAGGGTCCAGCAGAGAGGAACCACGATGATGGACTGGAGCATCTATCTTATGAGGAAAGATTAAGTGATCCTTTTAGGGCCTGTTTAGCCTGGAGAAGAGCAGATTCAGAGAAGATCTGATCAATATGTACAAGTATATGAGGGGAGAATATAGGGAGGGTGGGACCAAACTCTTCTCGGTGGTGGCCAGTGACAGTACAAGAGGCAATGGGTTCCATTTCCATCCCCGGAAATCTGATGGATCCTGCTGGACTTCCATTCCAGGCAGTTCCATCTCCAAGTGAGGAAGAATTTCTTTCCTGTGAGGTTGACAGAGCCCTGGAAGAGACTGCCTCGTGAGGTTGTGGAGGCTCCTTCTCCGGAGATATTCCAAACCTGCCTGGCTGCCACCCTGTGTCCCGTGCTGTAGATGTCCCTGCTTGAGCAGGAGGGTTTGGACTAGATGATCTTTAGAGGTCCCTTCCAACCTCAACTATTCTCTGATTCACTATTCAGAGATAAAATGGCATTTCTCAGTATTTATATATATTTTTATTTGGCCACTTTTGGTAAACTTCTGCTTGTGAGACAAATGGCTTAAACAGTACCTGGCTGTAGTTTCAACTTCTTATTAACAGAAGTTGAAAGTCCCTTTTACTTCCAGATCATGAAATTCTAAGCATACTTGGGTCTACAGCCTACAAAGTCTACTTGAGTTGAAATATAATTTGTTGTACTTGAGCAAAGGACTTAGTAATGTCAACTATAAACACAAAAATAACATTTGAATGCAAATTGTTGATAACTGCTTGAATTTCAATGATCTTAATAAAACAGGCTGATGATAGTGTGCAAAGCATGTCTAGAGTTTTGAAAGTATGGACTTACCTCTACTCAATGCAAATAGCGCTGTAAAGCATTTGGAATATTATTTTTAAAAGATGATAAAAAAAGAAAACAAAATCAAAGGAGAAATTTAATATTAACACTTTCCTTAATTTCCTTCCCTTTTTGCTGTGAAGATCTGTAATACCTGTTTTATATGCTAGTCAAAACTCAGTTAAGTGAAATGGAGGGGAGTTCTTATTTGGACTTTTGTGGGATTTCTGATAGTCCATTTAATGGAAAATCTTTGGCACATATGTCTTTCAAGTTATATGGAATATTCACTATTACAGGTAGATTAGACACTTGCCTAGAGCAACAAACCCTTGTGTAAAGTTGAACGGCCTCAGAAAAAAAAAATCTGTGTGTTGAACCATCTGCTGAAAGATCTGGAATGCCACTGTTCCCACTCTAGTAGGAACATTATGTTGATGCATCTCAAGCAGCATATCACTGCAGCAGAAGTTTGGGAAATATGGGGAGACAGCAGTAGGAAAGGATTGAAGCAATTTGTGAAGAGAAAAATGAGGAGTTGTGTGAACCTGGAAGTAGCTGGAGTATTTCTGGGGGCAAAGTGGGTGGTGTATGAAGCCTGAGGAACTGTCATCAGCTAATTCCAATTTTTTTAAGAAATAAAGATGTAAATCTGAACCTTCTTGTAGATGGACAAAGATCTTAAAATCATGCTCTGCTTGCCAGAAAAATATTCTAACCACCAGATGAACGTAAAAAATCAGTAATGCTGCCACTACCATCTCCAGAGTACAATGTATTTTAGTTATATGTAACCAATGAGCAAGACAAATTCATTAAAATACTCACTCCTGGAAATTACCATCCCATATTTCTACGTAATTCAGATGAATGTTCATATAAACTGGGGCCAAATTTGAGAATTGTTTGGGATATCTCTACTCATAGATAAAGCAAAGATAAATAAATAGTTCTTTTTGGTTCATCTTTTCTCCAGTATCTTTTGCATTAATTCAAAACAATACAATTCTGAAGTAGCCCTTCCAGGTCTAATGCAATTCAGGATTACAGAAAGAAGTATTATACTAAGACATATCATTTTCTTAGTGAAAACAATTAATGTATATTAAACTCCTTTTTCATCAAAAGATCCAGAAGAGTTAAACAGAAACTAGTACATAATTGTAGTAAAAATCTGTGCTGTGAAATTTGACCTGTAACAGATGTGCTTCAAATTCATTCAATATTTGTGAAACATGATATCAAAGAGTGTTTCTAAAGTATCCAGAATAAGAGGCCAACACAAGAATCATTGAGAATAACTGAGGTAAATTCAAGATATCATGATTCATTTACAATGTTTACACAGGAACTATGTTCAATGCATTGCAAAGAAATGTATGATGTAAATAAACCTCTCTCTTTTATCTCTGACTGCTGCCCTGGAAAGTTTTCTGTTAATTAGGAAGCATATTTCATTTATACTAGGAAGCATATTTCCTTTTTATGCATAGCTGCAGACCAAGAAAAGATGTACATATATCTGAAGTGCACTCATGTTATTAATTACTGGTATTTCAATAATACTTCACCAAAAAAGAACACACAAATGTTACATAAGGTAAACCAATCATCTGATTTCATTTTGTAATTTAATAATTCATTTAACTCATTCATTTCCCACTACCTCTATTCTGTTTTGAAGGTTTGCTTTGAATCATACATTTATTGTTTTTCTATCAATATTAAAACTGTTTCCAGGAGTAATCAGAAAATAGAATGAAGAGATTACAAAGGATGCTCTGCTTCATATCTTATTTCCTTATTTCAGCCTAGAGTAGTGATAGAGCCAAAACAATTCTCACTGGACCTTGTTACTGCCTATAATTTTGCCTACAATTCCTATTTTCCATTAAATCTGTAATCTGGTTCACTGATCCACAGACTTCCACAAAAGGAGATGCTTCCATGTGCTTCCATGCTCTTCCACTGGTGAGCAGATATTTGCAGGCAATCTAGGTAACCCATGGAGGCAAAGCTTTGGCTCATTTCACATTAGACCATCTCCAGCATATACCTGGCATTTTTGTGGGTTTATGAGCGATGCACTGAGAGCAATTAGCTTCTGAATTGAGCTACATGAGGATAGCAAGAGGCTATTACCCTATTTAACAGCTGTTAAGTGGTGTTAATTGCTGGCTATGGACCACAAGCTGAGGAATTCTGTGCAAACTGTACAGTTAGAACAAAACAAACAGATGATGTAGAGAAAAAATAACTCTGAAAAAAGTCTTCATTAATCCAAAATATGCATGCAGCTGGAGAGATTGTATGTTGTTGCTCATGTGAACAATTTTTGCCCACAAATTCCATCCATTACTGAACTGTCTGTGAATAGACAGTAATTTTTGTTAATTTCTTCATTATTCACAGTTATTTAATGAATGGCTTGTGTGAACAAATTTCTACCTAAAGTTTTCTCCAACAGGGTTATTTCCTGATAACCTTAGTTTTCTGGAACGCTGCCTTGATTTCTGTGAAGAAGAGTAAAGAATACAGTATTTTCAGAACCTATTTTAAATGATAAAGTAATAATCTGCAAGAGGAACTCTTAAAATGGGAATATCTATGAATGAGATTATGTGGACTTTCTTTTGTTGTCATTGCAGTGTTTAAAATATCAGCAAAAATGCTCCAGGCAAAAAGTCTTAGAGTTGTCCTTAGTTTTTTTGAGATACTTTATTGGTTTTCAAGTCCCTGCGAGTGTTCAGTAATCACAGTCAGGTATACAGACAGTGGAACTTATCACAGTGTTTGTCTAGTTCCCTGAAAATACAGTTTAGACCTTTATATGACAGAAAAAGACTCACGTAGTTTAAAAGCCTGGATGCTGAAGTTCACAAATGTCTGGCTGCTGTGAAGATACTTATAAGTCGTGGAAGCAATCATGGAAGGATAGAAAGACAGTATTTTATAGGTTCTGGAAATCACTACAGTGATAAATCCACAGTAGAAAGGGAGATATATGCAAATACATTTCTCTGAACGTCCATCTGAAATGCTTCTCTGCTACAGTCGGACTAGCTGCTGGCAAATGGAGCATGTCAGAGCAAAGCACTGCCTTTGCTCAGCTCCCTGTCCTGAGAGTCCCACGCTGGCCACTCATTTAAGCTTTAATCAGGGAAGACGACCCACTACCCAACACAGACTCAGGTTATTTTTATGGTTCCTATTGTTCTAGCTCCTCCTCCTCAGCTTGATCATCTAAAGGGTTTCTGATTTATTTTGGAGACACAATACCATTTTTTTGGAATGCTTGTGTTGGCATTTTTAACACATTTTTTTTTTCCCCACTGAAATGGGAAAATGATGATACTATTACCCAGAGTAGTGACAAATGCCAAACAAATCATTAAAGTTTTCACTATGATGAGCTTGAAGTCCCTTCTCTCCCTTTCCTTTCAGGCACTAAAGAGTTTTGGAAGGGGAGGGAACTGTTGATATGCAGTAAACACTGCTAATGTCCAAGATATGTCGTTCAGGGTACAACATGTGTTTCTTGGGTGTTCTGAGTGTGAATTTTATTAAACTATAAAAAGTATAATTTTAGAATACATTTGATCTTCATAGAATTTGAATACTTGCAAAGAATTTGAGTTTTCAAAGTAAATTAGAAGTCTTCTGCATTTCAGTGATTCTCATATTATCAATTGGAAAGTCGTTTCTATAGCAACTTGTCAAAGGACATTCAAACATTAAACAGACCAACTTCTTTTCCCTTCCCTTACAATTTATTTTCACTCGGCATCATTAAAGAAAAAAATCATTAAAAAAAAAAAAAAAAAGAGAATGAAAAAGAAAAGAACACCTGAGCCTGACACAATGGTCATTAATAGCAAGAAAATAACCAAGGATTATGACTCTGTGGTTTTAGCTGTGCAGTGTAATAGATTTGAGAATTGAGATGCTAAACTTCTCAGTCACAATCCCCATGAAGAGTCCAGTTAAACCTTAGTCCTTTCTTTTAATAATGTGAGTTGTAGTTTAAATCTACAATCTATATGAATTGATGTATTCATACATATAGACAGAGAAGGCGAGAGAGCATGAGAGAAAGAAACCTAATCTTTATCTTAACATGGCTATATTTTTAATCTGCCTTTTTTTGTGTGTGCTTGAGGACCACTTCAGGGAATACAGAATGAAGTAAAGCTAGGTTTGAGTAAATCAGAGAAATCCTCGAGTTATGGATATTTAGATTTGTTGAATCCAATGTCCTGATAGAAGACAGGCTGCTGCAACTAAGCAGTAGTGAGGTTTGTACCCAGTGCACACTATATAACACAGAAATATGCTTACGCACATGGCTGGTCCCGCAGATCAGCACTCAGCACTTACATGAACAGCTCCAGCATCCGCAACACGATAAGGATATAGGTCCCTTAGTGGGAAATACGTATGCACATATGTACATATGTAGACCTGTCCGTCAATGACAAGGGAGACTCTCCCTCTGGCTCATGGTCCCTGTGTTACCCTAGCCCCAGGGCTGAGAGCTCCCCTAGGGCAACCCTTATAGGGGATGGGGCAGAGCATCCTTTCCCTATGGGCTTGCTCTATACCCAATCACATATGTGGGGAGCAGCATTTCATGGTCTGATAGCTCTGCTGGACAGCCCAGAGAGACACCAGGTCAAGGTATTACAGAGCCTCCTCCTCCTTGCTCTCTGGGCTCTTTTGTGTGTGTATGTGGATGTGTGGAGATATTTTATTTTATTTATTTTATTTTATTTTTCCACATAAAGGCCTAATCCCTGTCACAGAATGAGTGGTGGGGTGGGTGAGTGACAAAATTCACTTCACTCATATGAAAGAAATAATAATAGGGTTTATTGATAAGGACAATGGTTTCACGAGATTCTATGGCAAGGTCGCTTATTATTTACTGCATGGAGGTTTAAGATAATACACAATTATTTTGGATAGTCTCCCATTGAGTCACGAGGTTCAGATTGGACCCCCTTTCTTTCCAAGCACCTTCTCAGAGGAGTCTGGGTGCACCTGGATCCAATTATAGTCCCAGACCTAGTCAATGGTTTATGACTAAGGGTTTCTGCGCACACTTACAAAGTAAAGTTACAAATTCAGAAAGAGAGGGAGCTATATTCACTTACTACAAATCTGTTGTGGAAAGGAATCTCTCAGTCTTGAGGAGTAACTTTGAGAGGCATCCCTGCTCAAGGGGAGATCCTGATGTGCAGCCCACTGCCATGCCAGGAGAGCTCAAGGAGCTCTTGGGGTGTCCCAAGACATAGGGACATGTATTTATAGGATAAGATGATTGAGTTATAGTTATTCGTTCACTTCAAAGGACCTTTGCCTTTTATTAGCCTTATCTCCCCTTCGGGATGCAGTCATCAGGACTGTTATGTTGACATCTAAGTGGGAGAAGAAATTAGGAAGACGCCTACCAGGATTAGAGAAGTCGCTGGTGG
>JAVCKT010057564.1:0-16327 GCA_032273925.1 Rhynchotus rufescens
GTATAATCCTTGATTCAACAGGACTCTGGTACTCTCAAAATGCAAGAGTTCTGCTTCCTGTTTAGAAAGAGGTTTACTTCATTGCTATGATTTGGCATTACTGTGCAGTGAGTCAGCTGCCTGCTAGAAATATTCTGTTGACACAGATAACTTACCCATAGTCTCTTTTTATTCACAAAAATCTATCCGATATACTGTTTACTTCAAGCACAGCTGTGTGTGTTTGTGGGTGAATGTGTTTAGGAGGGTGAGAAACAGCAAAACAACATTCCTGCAATACTATTTCTAGAACTTTTGGTAAGAATACATGATGGCCAGTTTTAAAGCTAAATAAATTCAATCTCTGACTTGCTTTGCGTCTATTAACTGATAAGATTATTGGTCTCATCCTACCATCTGAGTCATTGCTCTGTTTAAAAAAAAAAAAAAAACTATATATGCTAATGTTACATAATATATGGCTGTAAGATACCAGTAAAGCCTAAACTCAGCAGGGTTTAGAAGAACCTTGTGGAAAGCTTGAACAAGAGGAACAATTTAAAAATATCAATTTCTTAGAAAACATATTTCAACGTTAGACACAAATCAACTTGGAATAGCATTTTTAATGATTTCTGTGTGATATTCTACCACAGAAGAAATCACCAGAGTCTTAACTGCTTAGGATTACAATACAGAATTTTTCAGTCCTAGTTGCAGAAGCACAGCATCATAAAACAAGTGAGACTGGAAGGGGTTTCTGGAGATCGAGTCCAAAGCCCATCTTGAACTTGATCAGGTTGCTCAGGGACTTCTCAGGTTGGTTTTTGAAGATCTCCAACCATGGGGATACTGGACATACTATTTCAGTGCTCATGATGTTTTTTTCTTGTGTTCTTGTGCTATGTCATATTATAACAAAAGGAAGAGAAGGCCTCTATTATAACACTGAATTAATACTGTGTTTTTTGAAAAAACAACCAAAGTCGATCAAAATCAGGGTCAAATCAAAATCAAATTTAAAATATTCACTTATAAAAGTGGTGCAAAAAGTTTGGGTAAATTCTTAGAGACATTACCTATACTTTTTAGCATGCAAGGAGAGTAAATTTTTTAATATTCATCTGTATCATAGAAACAATAAAGCAGGTGTAAAATTGAAGAAAACTTGGAGCTTGTTCTTTTCTATGAGGAAAGATATTGTCATGCAATATGTTAGAATAAAGAATGTTTGTTCTATAGTTAAGAACATCAAGAATAGAGAAACATGATGCGTTTAATAATTTGTTATGTTTTATTGCTATATCCTGCATGAAAATTGCATGTTGCATATTCATCAACTAAATATTTACGTACAGAATACTCTTCTGTCGTCTTTCATGACAACTCTACCAAGGTCCATGCTGCCCACTTATTTTCTAAATAGAGCATTATTAACATTGAAAGACTATGACCATGAACTAAAAACATAAACCATGGAGCATTCTTAAGAACTCTTAGGAGCTTGCCCTCAAGCTAATGTATGAAACTGAGATAATGCCAGTGTTTCTAGCACCTGAAAGTACACATCAGCTTTGCTTTCTGCTCAGCCTTTTGCACAATATTTTACAATGTCTAATGATCACATGAAAACAACTTGTGCCTGGAATGGAGTTTGTTTAAAATAAAATTATACTTTTTGCGACAGGTCATTCAAGTAGCAATTTGCTGAAAAGATGCTTCTCATGAACTCTATACTACTGCTGATTCAGAACTTTTGCAGCCAGATATTTTATATGATGTCTGCTTTCACCATGAGTTTTTTTGAGTTTGACGAGAGTGGAAAATATTTCATACCGCGTTTAACTACAACATAGAACTTCTGTCATACTCATGTGTCAGTGCTACCTGACTTCAGGGACTGATAGAGAACAGGCCAAAGGGGAAGATTAATGTCCATTATAATAGGACCCAGTTATTTAAAGGACATTTTTGTTCTGGACAGAAGCAAAAAAGAAATGATCAAAGTACGTGGCCAGTTTGGCACAGATGCTGCAAGTTTAATTGTATGGGTTTATTCATGTTTTCCCTGTGAAAATTATGTTGCTATAAATTGTCCCATACAAAATAATTGCTGGGCTGCCTAGTTAAGGAGCTCTCATGATTGATATAGTTGCTGACCAAGTAAGACAGTCTCTCTTGCTTAAGAATAAGGAATGGTTAATTGAGAGGATTAAAACTGGTTTTGTTTGATAGTGTATGCTCTTTGTAGAGCTCTCAGCAAGGATCTCCTAACATGCTTTTTGTCTTGCCATAAAAACAAATATACTCTCCTGCTATAGCAATTCAGCTGACTGCCAACCACTTGGTTCCAGTAGAAGTCCCCTATGATATTTCTAAGTTTCCCTGCATGAGCAGTGTTAGAGACCCAAAGCTGCCTGTGTGCAGCATCTTTT
Source organism: Rhynchotus rufescens (assembly GCA_032273925.1). Taxonomy (NCBI): domain Eukaryota; kingdom Metazoa; phylum Chordata; class Aves; order Tinamiformes; family Tinamidae; genus Rhynchotus; species Rhynchotus rufescens. The sequence continues at coordinate 2,415 of JAVCKT010057564.1, forward strand.
AGTCTCGCCCCCTGAGGTGGACAGGGCACGTTCCCCTGTCTATACGTCTCTGCATATGAATGACTTCTTGTTTCTCACTGCTCCAGACTCATGCCAACTGCAGCTTTTGCATACCAAAAGTGATTGACTCACTTTTCTGGAAAAGCTTAGTGCACATTTGCTCAGTTCAACAGTATCTTTAGCCACTCACAGGTGGCCCAGTAAATTAATTTGAATCAAATGTGCCCCAAGTGTGAAAGTACTGGTCAATCTTGCTTTCTCCTCTGCACAGAAATTACAGAAACTTGAGGCAAGATTCTTTCTTTTCCCACTTGCAATATGTCTGCAGAGCTGGTAATAGAACTGACAATTACAATTTGTTTATGAAGCTGAAACTTGGTGTAGGACAGCAAGTATGTGTGTGCTTTATTTTTTATTCCAGGCTGATATTGAGATCATTCTCATAAGCAAGATATTTTTGCACAGCTGCTGGTGGCTAAAAAGTAAGTTATAAACAAGTTGTTTGTGTATTCTGGCAGAGGAAAGCTTTTGTGTTTTGCTAGTATGACTAGAGTGGTGGTTTGATTTGCTTTAAAAAAATGTCAAGCGGATAATCTGAGTTTGGAAAACACTTTTGTTGCAAGTATAGTGTGAAATTAGAATAAGAGAGAATTTATGAGCATGTCTTTTTTAGAGGCGTGGAAAGAAAGAGAAATAATTGCTGTGGTAACTGTGTAATGTAAAAAAGGAAATGCAGAAATGACAATCTAATGTAGCTACATAGATGTCCATCAAAAGATATTTGGAATGTCAACCCATAACTTAAACAGAATTTTGTATGCAGTATAGAATTACTTGCAATATAGTTATCTAATTACAGGAGGCACAGTTACTTTCAGCAACAGAGCTTCCTTCAAAATCAGCAAAGATTCTGGCTCAAAATAGATAATTATGCATCTTCCAGAAACACAGTTAAACCATGTGTTACTTGAGTGTTTTATAATGTTCTTGGTATTTGTAAAATATGATCACACATGTGCATAATTGCTAGTGTCTTAAAATGATGCAGATGTTGACTCAAGACTCCTTTAAAAGCACTCTACATTAGTCTTGTCAGGAAATTCAGAAAAATATAGGAATCCAACTATTGTGTGTAAATAAGTGGTATTTTTCTAGGAATTTTTCTGGTACTAGGTATTTTTTTGGAATACTACCAGAAACTCAAATGTTCTAGATAGTTTTACGCAAAATCAAGGAGGCAAGAGAGATGAAAAGTGTAGGATGAAGTTATGGAGCTACCAAGTGACAGAATAGTCTGATCTTGAGCTTTAAAGGATTTGGGGACTAAGATGACATCATGGGAGATGTTGTGTACATTGGGAAGGTGGTTGGAAGGCATTTTTATTCAAGCTTGTTAGATAGATATACATATATATGCGCTATATGTTTTTCATTTCCTTAAGTTTGTCCTCAGCCTCTCTTTTGGCTTATAGCTGTTGATTTAGCAGGAGAGAGAAAGACAGTTTATAAATACTGTAGCACTGAAGATAGGCAGGATACTTCAGGTGATGGCTCTAATAAGGTATTTCCATACTCAGCAAATTACTCAATATCTCGTTAATCCAAATCCAAAAATAAAAATAATATAACTTTTTGATGTAGAGGGTTTGACTCAATATCAATGGTGTGGCATTAATGTGACCCTCAAATTGTTTGGCAAGGTTTATGCATTGTACTTAATACCATAGTGCCTTTTTTTGAGTTACTTTGCTAATAAATGCCAGGATCCATAAAGCAGTAGATTAAAGGGAAGGGCCGGTAATGAGTTGGCGGTAAACTACTCTCCTGTTCCTTGGGCAACTCTTTCCAGATGCTCCCAAAATATTCATGCGGGAAGAGAAGGCACCAGCTGCACACAGTGGTTTCTGTTTCTGGCTTGCCCCATTCAGACTACCTCTGTTCAACTGCTGCTCCCCAAAAAGGCCCGTTAAAAATGCTGTTACATTTGTAATGCAACATCTGAGATGAATGACTGGCACATATGGTACTTGTAGACATCTGAATGTATTCCTGCCTTTGAAGTTTTTAAATAGCTGTTACTATCAACATTTCATGGCAAAATGAAAATTCAAAAAGAGGACACATCTGGCACGCTCTTCATGACAGGTCAAAACCAGCAAAGGGGCTTGCATAAGAAAGCTTTCACCCCCCAAAGTGAGCAAATAAAGCTCTTTTCTCAAGGAAAGCTTTTCTCCTCTAGCTGTTTTTAGAGTTTTCATGTTTTTTCCTCCTATAAAAAGCATGCTAGCACTGTTTTGAGCTGTCATAAAAATAAATAAAGGGAGGATTACTTGTTCCTAAAGAGAAATTTCTCTGCCCATTCTTCCAGCTATTTCAAAATTGGTGACATCTTTCCTACTGGTTTGCCAGGTCTCTGAAGGCAATTGTAGCTGTCCTGGAAACCAAAATATCCAGCCTCAATCTCTGTTTCAACTAGAATATTCTGCAGATTATATCTGGGCTGTGTCCCTGCAGTTACTGACAGCCCAGTTATCCAAATTCTTCAATGCTGCCCACAGGGGAAAGAGACAACCTGTTTTCTTTACCCATTTTTGCAATGTGGCCATTTTAAACGACGATGTGCTGCTTTCCATGTGATTCGACACTCTGTCGAAGTGGGTCTGAGGTAAATGGGGAGGCTGCTCCTCTCTAAGGTGCAGAAACTGAGACGTTCAACCCCCTCCTTTACACCTCCACGCCCTGCCCCTCCAGTGGGCTGTGGCAGTTAGGGCGGGGCTGCCCCAACGGCTGCCCCACATCCCAACAAGGGAGTAGGTGCCTCAGGCAGGTGTCCTCGCTGCTAAAGGAGGGAAGCCTCCCTTCACTGTTAATATACAAATATGGGGTAAAAGGGTAATGAAAACCTTTGAAAAAAATGCTTGTAGTAGAATCTCTTCAGAATTGAATAGATGCATAGGTTTAGATGCCATTTCTGTCAACAAATTTTTAAGTTTGTTCGTGTTCAAGAATGCACAGAGATATCCTTGAAGCACCTCGTGATCACCATTTACTCTACTTATTTTTTTCTTTTAAGCGGCAGCTGCCTTCTGGACAATGCGTTATGTTAAAATTGAAGCGGTGTTCTAGTATGGTAAGACAAATACCTGCATTACCTAGTACTTTGACTTTTGTTCCAAAATCAGTTCTGAGAGGGAATTTCTTGAGTCTTTACAGGTGCAGTTTTGGGTGTTTGATGCTGCATATTTGACTTAAGTTGTGGATCTGACCCAAACTTTACATTGTAAGTAAACTAAAGAGTTAGATAATAGACATGAGAATATTTTCCTTCTGGAGACAGTCAGGGATCTGGCATACATCAAAAAGCCGAGAGCTGTCCAAAGAGGCAATACATATGTTGCCCAGTTCACATCTATCTTGATCCTGGGGAAGCTAATCAGTGAAAATGGAATGATCATAGACCTAAAACACTATTTTTCATCTATTTTTTTTTCTCTAAGAGCCTACTATGTCTAGAAGCATGCTGCAAAATTTCACCTGAATTGTCTTGCTGTTGTCACCAGGATCTTACTAAAAGCCCTCAGTAGCCTGGCCTATTATTTGAAAACTTTTCTTTAATGTAAATCACTAATGACAAAAAACAGGTTTGTATTTGTGGGGGAGATGATGATTTTAGTAGTCCTCAAAAAAGCAGTTACAGTACGCAAAGGTAAGGGGATTGCTACAGGTAAACACTAATTCTTTATTTTTTCCAATTACTTTCATGTTTCTGCCTTAACACTGGTGACAGTTTAATAGCAACAGGAAAACACAATGGTTTTATCTTAAATGAGTAGCAGTCTAAAAACTCAAAACGGAAAGATCTCTCCAGTGCATAGAACAAAGAAAGTTCTAGAACCTCCATGGAGCTCACTGGACTTCGTTATTTCACTTGAAAGTTGTTTAGATAATGTAGTAATCTATACAGCCTATCTTTAGTTATATAGCCTCTACAGAAGGCCTATAAAGCCTTCTGTAAAATATAAGTATTTTAGATCCTTTCAAATTCAGTTAAATTTAGAGTAAATATTTTGTTTTTGGTCTAGGTTTTCTTTTAAACGGTAAGTCGGGATTAAAGAATTTAGATTGTCTTCTTTCTCAAAAATGAAACATAGTAATATGGCTCAGGTGATCAAGTTAAACTGTTATTTGAATGTCTACTAAATAATATGTCTGAAAAAAGTTCTATTTACTTTATAGCCACATCATTCTTTTTATTGGTATGGAGCATTTTTTGAAAATTTTGTAAAATTTGCTGCTCATGGTAAAAGAGTAAAATTACTGGCTCCTAATGCTAAACTGAGAGCTGTAGGAGTTAACTCTCTTGATGGTAATGAGATTAAGCAGGCAGCAGATGCTCACGTGCCTTTACAATCCAAATCTACCAAAAAATTCCTTGCACAGAAAATTTGTGGAATGTCTGGCACCCTGGAGATGGTGACAGACTCTGTGTTGCCATATGCCACCTGCTAGAGCCATTGTTAAACCAACTGCAGGATTTTGTAGCGCTACACAGAGTTGTTTAGTGTCGCTCACAGTAAGTTCTGTTCTTACAGAAATCTTGCACATTTCCTGTATAACAGCTTTTTTAAACCAGAAGTCACACTAAACTATAAAAAGTAATTAAATATTGTATAGGATGTGCTCTGGTTAACCATCCCTGCTACAAAACCAGTCTTTGCTATATTATTCTTTTTGCTGTAAAGAACTAGAATATTACACACTTTTTTTTTGCATGTAATGTCTCAGTATTTCTCTGTAAAATACAGAGTTCTTTATTTTAAAACCTGTAAAAGAATGATTCTTCATTATAAAGAGGAACACTACTGAGATCTGAGAGCTGCAAAATATGCATGCTTGCAGTACTCTGGATTATTTAAAAAGTCTGTAATTCTGAATTAAATGGATAGCCAAAAAAGTAGAATTGCTCTCAAAAATACTCAGAAATAGTTTTTTCTGATTCCTCTGAAAAGAAGTGTCTTCTATTATGAGCTTTAAAGTCTATCTCAGTCCCTGAAAACTTGGCACAACAGGCTTTTGAAAAATTAGCACATGCATGTTTGCTTGTGTGCGTATGTACTGCAAAGCACAGAAAACCTGTTAGGTGAACTATTAGCAGCAGATTAAGCAGTTACACAGATCAGCAGAATCCTAGCTGAGAAGAGAGACTGGTTGACTATAAATATTTTATAGAGCTGAAATCAAGGAAGCACAATGTTGTCGCAGACATGGACATATGGACATAATCTATTTATGAAGACACTCAGCTTGGAAATTACAAGATACTATTATAATGTTCTTAACCATTTATTCAATGATATACAATACAGTCTTTCAGTAGCTAGTGAAAAAAAATCCGCCTAATTTTAAGATAGACTGGATGTTTTATGAAAGGTTTACATGGTACGTTACCTCAGATAATAAGGTACTTTTTATGAGGAGACAAAAAGTTGATTTTAAACCTGTATTCCTAAATAAACCCTATGTTTCTTTATACTCATATTCTGAATATGCTATTTAGTCTCTATGAAGAATGTGTCCATAAAAATATATATATACATTTGGATATCCAGGTAATCACTGCTATAGACGCCTTATTATATCCACTTTATAAATAGAGTATTTAATATAGAAATAATATAAATAAGAATATAAAATATAAAAATGATACCCATGGCACAGAACTGCAAAATAAATTTTATTACATGCATTATTTGGGAAGCAGTGAGTGCCTCTGATTTAAAAAAGAAAAAGTGAGAGAACCATCAAATTTCAAGCAAGGTGCTGACTCTCTCTAGTTTTACTCTAATGGAGGGCTTAGCAGAACCTCATTACTGCTTCGATTGTATCTCTTCCCCTTACACTTACTGTGCGGAATGACTGATTCAGGAGACTTGATCTGTTGCATGAATGTGAAAATTATTCTCTCGCCCTCTCCACATTCTCAACATTCTGGTTATTCACAGTAATGCCTACACAAAGGGATCTTAGACTTCAGTAGGATTTAACTTCAGGATTGAACTTGATTGATATTTTATTCTGAATGCTGATTTCAGTATGTTAAAATATATTTCTGAATCCATTGCACAAAGCTGAGATTCAATACCTGGGTGGTGGTTTTTGATTTTTTTGGAGACATGGGAGTGGCTGCAACAGGATCTCTAGATTCTTCAGGGAAGGGGAAATCCTTAGTCAACTGTGTAATCAGTATAATGTAGTAACTTATTTTCCTTTCATTTTTTCTTTATTTACCTTCACATTCCTTGTTGTTTTTCTAATGCATTCCCTCTTTTTTTTGCCACTGCATTACCTAGACTCTTCATTTCTGTAACCACAATGCTCATTTTGTTGTTCTTGCATGTCCACAAGGGACTAAATAAGAAAAATATAATGGGAAAAAAAATCACAAAAGGCATCACCTATTTTCTGAGGATATTTTTGAAACAATATATGGACTTTGAAAGAAAAATTCCAAATAAATTTTTCTATTAGATTCTTTAACATCCATACACCAAATCTTTATTTGCCTATACATAATTTGTTAAGGTTTTATTTTTTCCAGGCTCTATTGTTACATAACATGTGTAAAAATATGAAATAGGCATCCTCATAATATCTTAAGGGATTCACATAATTATAGGATTCATGTAATAAATATAAATGTAGAAGAAAGTAATGAAAGTGTCACAGCTGTTGTGTGGTTTCAGTACTTGCTCCTTGATTTATATTGTTTTCTCTTAAGTTACTTTCATTCTAAATTATTCATTCCTTCAGAAATTGACAATAAAATCAATATTTTTCTACATTTAGTTAAAAGTTTTAACAGTGTAAAAGCTGTTTAAATCAATTGTGCTTTTGTATTGCTTTTTGCAGTTATGATAGGGATAGATGTTTCATTCAAGAAAAAAGATTTTGATGGGGTGATTTATTACAGCTTAAAATCTGAATGATGTACTAGAAATGCATTATCTTTGAACCATTTCTTTGAACCGTGGCCACTTAGTCCATTTCTTGTTTCTCTTGATGTTTGCAAGGAGTTTCCCTGAGAGGACAGAGCTGGTAGTACTGCCTCATTGTTATGGGTGCAACAGATGCCTGCAAGTTTCAAAAGCTCTAGTTGTTCACACCAAATTCTTACTTGCATTGTGAATCGCAGAATCAGCAACTGAAAAATGTTGGAAACATTATTCATCTTAGCATTTTTGTATCTCTTGGTGGTGAACAAATGTTTCACTGACTCGCTTGCATGTTGCACTGATGTTAATGCTCTGAGGAGGATGTTCTAGTAGCTCGAGTGCTTTCTTACTCTGTACTCTAATGTTGAGGGCTGTGGGTTCAGTTGTAGATTTCTGCTGTACAGTAGTGTTTCTTAGCTTAGGAGGAGGTGAGGATTGGTATTCCTCCTGCTGGACATCTGGCTTCATAATGACTACTATGCTGCTACTTGATTTCCTTGGTACCTCTGCCTATTGGGTTACTGCATGTAACCAATGAGCAATGCCACCTGCATGGCTCCTTGATCTGGAAGCCTATGGGAGGTGTAATGTTAAAGAATAAAACAACTGGCATTTGGTGCAGGCTGGGAGTGCCAGCAAAGTTTATGCAAAAATTATTATTGCATTTTGAGGGTGATTCTCAGGAGTCAGCAAAGCGGACCTCTGAGGAAGGGGAAATGAGAAGTTGGAGAGAGAGAGAGAGAGGAACAGCCAGAACCTTTACTGTCATTCATATGGAAATTCTAGTCTTTGATCAGTTTTCACTTATATCACTTCTTATGCCTTTCAGTTTTAAGAGAAGTGTTTTATTTTTTTATTAAAAACAAAGGCCATGGGAATTTTGACACTAGAGATTCTCCTTCTGTCAGAGCATTCTTTGTTGGGGAAGACTGGCATTTTTCATGAAAGTCTTTAGTATTTCAGAGTATACCTAGAGATACCTAGAACCGCAGAAAGAAAAGATTCTAACATAACTTTTATTTTTAATATTCTTGACATTACAGAGAACAAAACACAGAAAGGGTGAGTAGGAAAGAGATGGTTTGTCATCTCTTTGGCTGTTACTATGTCTGTTAAAGGCTTCAGCCCACAGTACAGTGTAGTTATGTTAGTTTGATCAAGTTGTACTTCAGTGCTAAATGCAATACTTTTATCAGTCTGTTATTCATTTTTGTGCATGCTTGTGCCTGAGGCTTATCTGCTTTTTGCATCATTCTTGATAGAACTGTCAACACTGAAGTTTCTAAACATACATGAAAATTGACTTGTGTTCAACTTCACTGCAATTACTTTTCGATACTTATCTGGTGTCTCTTTTACTAGCTATAAGTGCTTTGTCTTCTTGGCAGTTATTGTAAAACCCACCCGAGTACACCAAATTTCCAAGGTAGAAGGAGTATCATCATTCATTCCAGCTTGTCCAGCCAGTTGTGAGAGGTTGTCTGCATGAACTGAGGCGCGTAGCTCACGATCATCCAATGTCACGCTTTCCAACTCATCTTGTCTTTTTATGCTCGGCTCAAGGAGATGATGAAAAGTGACAGTGATTCCTTGCCCCTCTATCTGCCACAACCTTGACTTGAACCAGTTGCTTGATTTTCTAGCAATGTTGTGGCCCTGCAGGATTCTTCCTGTGTTGCTTTTGCAATCAGAAGCGGATTAAGTTGCAGGCCTCCCTTCACTTCTTCCCCTTGTGTAAGATGCCAATAACTATTCTTTCCTATTCTATTCAAATTCTTAGCCTCTTCCATTACCATGGAATTTAAACACCTAAGCCACTTAGTACCATAATACCTCCAAGTGGAGTCTGCCTAAGGACTTTTCTACTGATGCTGATGCGAATTCTTACACTCAGCTGGAAAAAGCTATGACATGTGGGGAGTGGATGGGGAAGGACACAAGCAGAGAAAGGTAGCAGCTTCTGTAAGAGGTAGCAAGTGAAAAACAATTGGAATTCCTCAGCTGTTGACTAAAATGACTATTTTTTTAGCTGCATAAGAGAATTCTGAAAAGCACTACAATGTGACTATTTCAAATGTGGAATTATTTCAAATGCAAAGAAAATGAGAAGAGTGTAATAACTGATTCTTTTGCTAAGGGCTACAAAGTAAAACTGCATTACATACTATATCTATATTTGGTATTAAAAAGAATTTGAAGATCCCCCTTAAAGGCCTTTTTCTGACAAGATTTTCATTAAAATCCAGTGCTTGTTATTAAGCACATTATTACATAATTAAAATTAAATAAGTCTTGGGGGAAAGTAATAATTTGACCAAGAAACCCCTTGATTAAATTTCTTTTTGCTTTGAATAGATTGGTTCAAAAGAGAGATTCATTCTAAGAAATGCCATTATAAGCTAAGCATGTTTTCATTATCTCACTTTTTTAATTTACACACTCAGAGGCATGGATGTAGTAATTTGAAAAATCTTTGAATTATCAAAGGAACCATTTGCCCAAAGCTTGTATGCCTTCATGTAACTACAACGTATTGTCATGTAATATTAGAAGGATAGATTTTACAGCCTTTGGTCTTTGCCTTGCTAACATTGCCTTTATTGATAGTTGGACTGGCTTTTAGGAAGAAGAAACGTATTAGGATTTGTTTAACATTTTTAAAATGACTTTAGATATCGGATACTATTAGAAAAACAGCATTGGTCTAAAATGTTAATTGCAGAAAACACAAATGATTATAGACTATCTGGTTGACATGAGTGAACATCCACCAAAAAACATAGGTTAATGCTACAGATCTGAAGAAGTAAGTCTGAGTTTTATGGTTTCTGTAATCTACAAAGCCATTTTGTTCCAGGGTAACTAGAAATTATTGGTATTATCTATCTGTGTTATCTGAAATGGATAAAGTTGTTACAAACAGCTTCTTGCTTTGTAACTGGATAGTTGATAGAGGCCTCACTGCCTTGTGGCAGTTGATGGGCTGTCGCATTCCATGTCCTCATGCCTCTTACATATAGAGGCCTTTCAGAAGGGCTTGCCTGATAGCATCTAGTAATAATAAAAATAAATCCAATATTAATAAAAAATAGTTTCCCCTGTCCCCAAAAAGTTGGGAACTTTCAACTCTTTATACCTCAGTGATATACATATATATATATATGTCAAAATTAGAAGTCATCATTTAAAAAAAAAACTGAAATTTAATATGAATTTAATTTCAAAAGCTTAAGAAATAAGTGGCTCCAGAGAATGTAAATTTTTCTAATCAGAGCTGAAATTTCATAATCCTTCAGTTGCTTTTTCCTTCACTAGCTGATAAACTGCACCATGCTTATGTGATGGTGCAGCAGAAGTCACTGGATTGAGCTGAATATACATTAATTTCCAATACTACTATCAAGTATGAAGTGAAAAAGTATCTCACAAGCAAAGTGATGTGCTTGTTAGGTCAGGATTAATGATATTAGACTTCAGAAAATATTTCTTTGCAGTCCTCTGACAAGTGCTCTTTCACTAAAAACTACAGAATCAATACCTGTTTCAATAGCCCTTCAGAGTTCTATTTTTCTAGAAGGATTTTAGAAAAGCAAAAAAGGACGGTGGATTAAAGGAGAAAAAAAGCCACTTCAGTTTTAGCCAAATGTCTGGAATGGTAACAATCTATTGGAAAGGTCAGGCTTTTATAGGAACTCTCAAATATTGACTCGTCATTATAAATTTTCAGTGAGTGTGTATACAGGTAAAGGCATGGATACCTATCGATGTGGTATTTGGAGGCAAGAACTGAACTGTTTAGACTGGATATAAAGAAAACTTCCTCACTGTTAGCACAACCGGAAATGGAGTAGGTGTAATCTCCATCCTTGGAGAGTTTCAAGACCAGCTGGATTAAACCCTGAGCAGAGGTCCAGTCTCTGAGCTGACCCTGCTGTGAGCAGGAGGTTGAACTAGAGACATCCTGAGGCTTCTTCTGATCTGAATTATTTTATGAAGAAGATTAGGTGGTTTGCATGCTAGGAACAGGACCTCTGTAAATTTGCAGTTTAAAGCTTCCTTTGCTAAATGCTCTCTGGGCTATATATTTAACCTGCTGCATTCTCAAGGAGATTTGGCTTTAAAAAAAGAGACACAATATTCTAAACACTCCTGCTTGTGCTTATAGTTTTCATGTTGCAACTCTGAAAGCATATCAAACACCAGTTTGTTCTAACAGGCATTTCAGGTTACTATATAGGCAATATTCGCTAGCAAATTATGCCTTAAAATACAGGAGTATAAAAAGGTATCCGTTTTATCCCTTACATTTGGAATACTGGAAAAGTTGTTAGTACTTCAGTAAAGCACCCTGCCTTGCTGACTATCTGGAGACAGATCACCGACCACTGTAAACACAAGTGGCAGTTAGTCTTCTCATATAGATTATAGAATATAGACTAGAATAGCCATGATACCTAAACACAAGGAAAAGTACAGGTATGATAGCAAGATACTGCACTTTTCTATTAATGATTTAGACTCTTGATTATTTTAATTTACAGGGAACCTGCAGCAGCAAACTGTGGATATATTCAGCAAGGAGAAAGAAGAGCCCTTCTGGAACTGAAGAATTCCAGCTGAGGTAATCCCAATGGCTGAGTCATGTGTGACTTGAGATGTGGCAATGTTGCTAGAATGATCCCTTGCTGACATGGGAATGTGGGGGAAAAACATGTAAATTAACCTAGTTCAGAATGTGCTGAAACAGATTAGTATGTGGCTGTTTCCCAGCAATAACAGCCACTCTTACCTCTGTGAATGGACAGATGAAAGTGAAGTTACACTCCAACACAAAAATAAGAAAATATTTCTAAATGATGGATATGGCAATAGTGGGTGCTCTTTTTTTTGCATAAACACAAAGAATACCAAATTGCCAATTTTGCCAGGGTATAGCCAATACCAGTGTAATTTGTTCCATACCTCAGCAATAACCATGCAAAAGATGAATTAAAAAGAAGACTGCCATATGCCTTCTTGATGCATAAATAAAACAACATATAAAAAAATCCAGATTGCTATAACACTTCATGTTATTTTCTTGCTACTCTGCCTAAATGTAGAGTAAGATGGTGAGGCAGAATGTAGTATTTTAAATGTTTTTGAAATACTGAATTAGTATATAAAATATAATGTTATGTCTTATTTTAAAAATAAGAATAAAGGTGTGTGTGACTATAAAGTAAACATTTATTGTAAATATTTTAGAATATGTACTAAACATTGCTTGTTTAAGCTTGTTTAAGCAAGTATGCTTTTAATACTTAATAATTCAGCTAGACTGTATAGTGAGAACTAGGCCATTAGTTTTTAGAGTTTTTCTTTATGAAATGTGCAGAGCACTGCAGGATTTTAGTACCTCTTCCATGAGTGCCGAAAAAATGAGTTTTTAAAGCCACAGACAAAGCAGTGGTGTTGGCTCCCTCCAATGGTAGGAGGTTATTCCTGCTGTGACCATGACTTTCTTAAAATCAAAAATAGTGCTAAGGCCTTAGTAAATACTTCATTGCTTTCCTTATTAGTTGCAACTTATATTTTAAAAATACATGTAATATGATCAAATACTAATATCTTTTGCGCTTTTTATAACTTGGCCAGTAAAAAATGTCATGAACAGAGGATTCTTTCCTTTTTATTGAAAATTAACTTGTTGTAATTATACAACATACTATACAAAACAGGGTTTTCTTCAGCTTCAAAGCCTCTGGTCAAAGAATAGTGAGCAGTATAAAGCCACTGTGAAATGTTTGGCTCCTTTGAACAAAATAATATGGGTTGTCTCTTACAACACTAAATGTAACTGTGGTGCCAATAAGCAAACAATATCAGGTGTTATGAGAAAGCATCACCAACTCGAGAATTAAGGTGTGTGGGGTTGGTTGTGGTGTGTGTTTTTTTTTGTTTTGTTTTTTTTTTGGGGGGGTGTGGGGGGGTGGGGTTTGAATGCATTTCAACAGAGAAACAGCCTGTTCTGCTTCCAGGTGCTGTATGCATCACCTTCTCTGCAAGAGGTGGATGTTCTGGCTAGTATTTGCTTTTCCCCCCCAACACAAATAGGCTACTGATTTGATCTTGTGAATATTTGGCTATGCAAGATTTTTTTATACTGGATTTACATTTTCTTCTACTACAGTGTACAAATATAACACATTGGTTCTCTAACCTTTTTTCCTTTATAGCTGGAGAAAAAAAAAAACAGACAATGAAAGAAATTAAGACAAGCCTATGAAAATTTATCCCTACTTACTGTATTTTAAAAGACAAAGCATATAGTAGAGCTTTCTAATGACATGTGAAACTTAAACTGAAAAGCTTTAAATGTTATACACTATGTGTTTTAAAGATACATGTATAGAAAATCTAATTTCGTGGAGAGAGGAAAAAAAAGCATTTCGACTGTGAGTGGGTTATTTTGAAGTTTTAAATAATGAAAATCAATAGAGAGGTTATACAATATACAACTAGGTGAGTGAGACTAATGCTTGTGAAATTTTAAGCGTTTTTGTGTAGCTCGAGCTGTTCACTTTTGAATAAAAATAGCCCAACAGAATTTTGAGAAGCAAAGGTCATGGCTTAAGGTTTCTGTTGAAATATAGAACTGCCTTAGGTAGATTAGAAAGGTGCTTGGAAGACATTGTAGTCTATATATGTTCAACAAAACATCCTATGTGAGGAGAAAAAGTACTGAAGGTCCAGGATGTGGGCAGACTGGGTCAATATGGAGAAATTCAGTTTTCAGGGCAGAAATGAAATCAACTATATACTTGATTGCACCTAAACCAATTGAGGAGTGGCAGGAGAGAAAAATAGAGACAGGAGAGAGAAAAAAAAAAAAGAGCAAAAGAGGCTCTTGGAAGGATGTTGGAAGGGATTTCTCCCAGA
>JAVCKT010057582.1:0-16326 GCA_032273925.1 Rhynchotus rufescens
CTCCTAAGTGCTGCCACTTGGTCTTGAAAGAGATAGCCAGTTTTCTAATAATCCTTAATGAGCATTTTGCTAATTACAGATATCTGTTAAATTTCATCAATATCTTGTCAAGACATTAAATATAGACTCATATTCATGGTTTTGGAACATGTGGAACATAGATTTGGAAGCAGGAAAGAAAGACAAGGTTTGAAAACAGTCTTTTGAAAGATATGTAAAGTCAAGTTGAATGTCAGATTCATTTCTAGGAGGCCTGCTGGCTTGAGTTTCTTCTCTCTTTCATTGTCTAAAACACTTGTGAAAGAAAAATGCCTGCTTCAGGCATTAAAATGCTTCCTGTGTTAGAAAAGAGCTAAAAGGACTTTAAGAGATCTCAGAAATACCTGAAAATAAGAGAACAGCTCTTGAATTGTGTTGGAGCTAGTCCATCTGTAATTGGACACAATACACGTTCTACAAATGCCAAAAAAGGCAAAAAATCCCAACACAATCCAGAGGTGAGTGCCAGTATTCCAAAATGAAGCAAGCTGTGTGAAACATCTAAAGTGCATTTTTTGAGACACAGTGTCAAAGAGAGATCTTGTTTCAAACAAATGAGGATAGGCAAACAAAAGAGGTTCAGTTTTATTCTGCAAAAGCAAAATATTTACAATCAAATGCTCCACCATTGTGAAATGTGGAACCCATAATGATTTCAATGTCCCTCTGCTTTATAGCAACAGCTCCCCTCAAGAAATCCTAGATTGAAAAACTGAATGTTTACAGGAAAATATCTGATTCATCAAAGGCTTATATCACGTAAAATTCATCCTGTGAGGTAGGCCAATTGCTGGAACAGGCAATGGGTGTAGTCTGCAGAAGGTCCTAGACTGCAGAAGGCATCGAGCCTGGGAAAATCATAGGAAAACAAATGGATCAATGACCTGTCTGTCTAATGTCTGCAGTGTGGACTCTTTTGCCCTTAACACAGTAGGAGATCTGGTTCCTGACCAATGGATACAGACACCAGTTCACACTTCTATTTAATTTTTTCTCTTATTACAGAATCTTCTAGTGCTATTGAGCTTTAAATTAGATACCTCCTGACCCAGGTAGGATGGAAAAAGAAATGAAATATCTCTATGGCTACCTTTGCCTGATTGCTAATTATTTACTTGGATTTTTAGGCAGCAGAGATATGGTTTGGATTAGTTTTAAATCTCAGCTCGTATACATATTCAGCTCCTGCAGAGTAACAGAACTGGAGTGCAAAAAAGTGATATTTACCTACATGTCTTGAGCTTTGGACTGATTAGCTCAGCTAGACCTTGTCAGTATTTGAGAACACAATGCAGATAATGAGAGCCAGAAATAGGTGGGGCCACAGAGAAATTTTAGATGAGCATATTCAATATATCCTTGTTAGTTTTATGATCTAACTTTTTTCAAAGAATACAAAGTCTTAATGATGCAAAGTTAGATGTAAAAGATCCTGCAGCTATCCAGGATCATATTTTACTCCCAGTGTTCTAAAAATATTGAGTTCATCCAGTGCTCTTGGAGATGAATTGGAGTCTGTCTTGTTCCAGACAAGTCCCCTGTGTGTCAATATCTTAGTTGACAGTTTTATGCAGGTGTTTCAGATACATTTAGGAGTCTCAAGCTGTACTAGATAAATGTTTAGGCAAATTATTAGTCTTTCAGGACTTTTTAGGATCTATCCTTGACACATTCCTCTGTGCTAGACTTTACTTGACTTATTCACCACTGTCATACAAGAGTGTCTGTGTTTTATACTTATCTATTTTATGCTATATTCTCAAATGTCTCCTTACTTTATTCTTATTTATTTATTTAGCCTCTCTCGTCCTGCTGTGCTGCATTCTTGGAAGGCCTTTCAGTCTGTGGGACACTGATATTGCACTGTTGGGCTCCAACCACGAGCGTTCTTCTGCCACAGATCCTGCCAGTGACTATACATTGAATAATTACTCCAAAACCCAGCATTTATAAGCTGAGGTTGTGTGTCACCTAGGGGCACACATCTCTATTTTTTTTTTTTTTTTTTTGCTTTTCCCATCTTTATTTCTAAACCCACTTTATGTCTCACTGTACATAGAGGTTTGTACTGATGGAAAGATGCACATACTCTTCTTTTCTACTGAAGAGTTACAGAAGTCCTTCTGGAGGACTAGCTTGTTCTAGATGGACAGACCTGTTATATCAGTACAGGACACCAGGTGGTGAAATGCTGGCTTATCAACTAGGGCAAAAAATTGCTGATTAGTTGAACAGTTCTAAAGTTGCCAGGAGATGCAACCAGTCTTTGCACTTAAGTAGGAAGGTGGAGCTGGTCACTGCTTACCAACTTTGCAGGCTCTACTTGAGGCAATTCCTGAGCAACTGTTTTCAATCTGGCAATTTCCAGATCTGGAAAGTATGAAAATTTCCTACAAGAAATGAGAATTCACATTTTCCCCCATATGGTTAGGAGGGTAAGGCAAACTGAACGTCAGTGATGCCGCCAT
This sequence comes from Rhynchotus rufescens, assembly GCA_032273925.1. NCBI lineage: Eukaryota > Metazoa > Chordata > Aves > Tinamiformes > Tinamidae > Rhynchotus > Rhynchotus rufescens. The sequence goes on from JAVCKT010057582.1 coordinate 2,508, forward strand.
CCGTGATAATCGTTGTATTCAGTGACACTTTGGCAGACACTGTGAGTAGGGGGAAAAGCAGATGCTGAACATAGTTTACTGCTGTTTTTCTTTCCAAGAACATCTCATTGAAAAGACAATTAGATTATAATTGACTATATTCCATTTTCCCCAGAGATGTGTGATATTTTAAAGTAATTTTAGAGGGTTTTTTTTAGGCATCTATAAGAGTCTGTATTTCAGTTATTTCCACCAGAAAACTGTATCACTTTGTTTATTCAATGCTTATGCACTAAAATGGCTTATATACTTTTGCATTGATACAGTGTCCTTACAAGTCACTGTGGAGGCACACTGTAGCCATAAAAAAAAGATATAGGAGTTATAGCTCCTATATATGGATGTATTGTTAGTTTCTAAGAAACCAATTAAGAAGAATCTACAGAATTCATTCATGCTTATGATCCTGGTAACATCTGATTCTTCTTTTCACATTTGGCATTTAGTTACAATTTGCATTTTATTGATAAGTTGCTATATTTTTCTGCATGGCATTTCAAATGACCGCAACTGTAACTTCTCTATACTGTACAAATTTTTTACAGGACATAGTAATGGCTATATTTGGTATGGTATTTTTTAACATTTCAAAGTTGCATTCCCATTTAATATGAGAAGTGAAGCTTACCAAGCACTCTTTGTATACATCCTGCCTGTGCACAGCCTTACTATCAATTAGAGAGAGCTGGGTAGCTACAATATCCTTCCAGATCCTTGCTCTCTCTATTTATTGAACAGTCCTGTATGAAGAAAAACATCCATGTCTTTAATATAAATGCTGTCCCAAAGACAGCATTTCCAGTAGTATAGTGCCCCAGCCAATCTATACCTACAGGACATGTTGCCTAAATGGGAAATTACCACTTCTAGAACCTTCTCAATGGCTTCTAGCAAATTTAGAAGTTTCCACAAGATTTTGCTTTTGATTATTTGCCAGGCAAACAAAATAACTGGTTGAAGAGACTGTTAACTTACCGTCAATATTTCAAGTCTGTTTCCTGCATGTATATTTTATTCCTACATTTGAGCGCAAAAATATAAGTTAATAAATCATTCCACAAAATCATTCCATTGCACATTCCACATAGATGTGCAATTAAATCCCCCTTTTCATTATTTCACTGTCTGATCTGGAATGAATTTATCTTTACACTGAATTACTACTAGAATTGTTACTTATTGCAAGTGATTTAAAGAAAAGTCCATGTCCTCACATATGTTTGCATGATTCCTTGAGCAACAGAACTTTAAGTACGGCCTTAGGGCATTTTTGCTAACTAAATATAGATCCTTGCAATCAAAATAAATGATTGCAGAAGTGGGGTGCTAGTTAAAAAAACCTCAAACTCTAAATAATAAAAAATTCCTTCCCCCAAAAAGTCAACACTGAGAAGATACCAAAGGAGATTTTCTTCTCTGTGTAAGCAAATCCCTTGGAAGCAGATCTTTCTGGATTGTTCTGTGGAGAAATTAGGTCACATTTGGCTAACATCAATTTATTGTCAGGGTAACCTGCTCCTTTGGCCCCTCCTTCCTAGATATTTCTCTGTGTGTGTGTGTGTGTGTGTGTGTATGGGCATTTTCTAACTAAAGCTTACTAACAGTCTATGTTGGGAATCCTGAAAATAAGGGTTTCTTTTTTTTAACTATTTTTTTTCAATTTCTTCCCATATCTCGGCAGGTGCTTAAGAAAGATGTAGGCCAAAAGGTTACCAAATGTTTAGACTTTCTTGATCTTGGCATCCACTTTGGTTTCTTTTTCAAAAAAAACCTTATTTCCAGTGTAAGCATTTGAGAATTGCAAGGCTATTTTGCAGACTCTGAAGTCTGCGCTGTAGAAAACAGCCTTCCAATAATAACAACTGTACACAGTCATTTCAAAGTAAGCTATTATCTAGTCAATAACGAACAAAGAACAAGAAGGTTTGTTTTGTTTTTTTGTTTCTTAATATGAAATAAATCCAGAATTTAAAAGCTTGATGGCCTTTTGAAGAACAACCCGTTTGCATGTGATTTAGTCTTATGACTGCCATAAATTGGTGGTACTGTGCTTTCTTTATAGCTTTTTTATCAGTCTGATAATTTAAGATATCTAACTTAGTGTATTATGCATTATGCCAAGATCTATGACTGTGTCAACTTTTCCTATATACCCACACTTTAATGAGACAACTCTGAATGACTTGTGGTTTTTAAATAGCAAGAAACATACTGCTCACAACCAGCCCAACATGTGTTATGCACCAGAGGTGCATAATCTGAATAAACAGTTACTGTGGCGCATTTATAAAAAACAAGCAAACTCCCATGTAGCAAGTTGTACACTTACACAGAACAAAATCACCCTGAACTGGAGATAAGATGTCTTTCCATTGCCCTTGTGGTTGTGCACTGCTGGGGCCAGCCAGGAACAGAATCAGATTCCATCACAGTTTAGCACAAAGTTTCTCTGCTTTTAATCAGTGCAGTGAGGTAGAACGAGGCGCCAAAGGCAGGATGGTTTGTGAGACTGAAAGGGCAGAAGTGGAAAAAAATGCACTCAAGCTGCAGCAAAACTCCATGAGCTTGACTGTTAGCTTAAGTTGCAAAAGTGCTGGGCTTTCAAGACTTACTAGCATTTAATGGGGATATTTAATAATTTGAGCTACTTGGTGGTACTGTAGAAATGCAGAAAATAGTGTAAAGTCAAGCTTATTAGCACAACCTGAACAGTATTAAAAGACTGAGGACAATTTTAAAGGAAAAATAATTAAGCCCACTGAGGTAAAAAGGAAAGTAAGATAAAATGCAATATAGAGTTACCAAAAACAGATCTTGAAGTGCAGCCCAATATTTTTCTTTAATAAAAGTGGATTTTTACACTAGAGAAATACAGTGGCTCTATCTGGATTTCAGCAAAGTGTTTGATATGTTGCCACATAGGAAATTATTAGTTAAATTGAAATAAATGGGAATTAGAAGAATAATTGCAAGGTGAGTAAGGAACTGGCTAAAAAAAAGCTTCCTGGGTTTTGCTTAAGAGGGAAATATGAGGCTAGAGGAAAACTTCTAGAGGAATTCATGATGGATCTGCCTTGGGGCTGACTGTACTTAGTATTTTAATTATAAAGCATTGACTGAAGCAAAACAAACAAACAAACACATTGACAGAAAAAAACAGTGTTCCAAGAACACCTGTTGATGACACAAAATTGTGATGCTCCATGGCCAAGGGCCACATCTAGGCTGTCAGAAAAAAAAATGGCCTGGCTTGCAGCCTGATCTTATTAGGCTAACTTTCCTGGAGAAAAGTCAGACACATGAAAGACAGCAGTCTCTAGGCGTCACTATTTTGTTTCAGTGGAGGCAGCAGCCAGCTCCCATGTATTGTCTCTTCCCTTGCTCATTGCTGGGCATGTGTATAGAGGGCCCCAAGCTCTTGACAGAGTATCATCTGGGGCAGACTCGTTACAGATCACTCCAGCAATACTCATCAGAGCATTAGCACTGTGTTGTGCCCAGGATAACACACTTGGCCTCTCAGCGGGGCCTATTAGCTCTGGCATAGAGCTATGCAAAGGCTCTTATGTGCCTCTGGGGCAGACCTGCTTGGTGATGGAACTCAGGTGTAGACAAGCTCTAATAGAGTTTGATTCCTTAGTTTACCAAAATGAAGGTTGACACTAGGACCGGATGAGTTGATAATTGTAGGAATGGAATTGTTATGCTTTATTAACTTAATGAACAAGGAACAGGACTTGATTCCAATTCCAGTCTTTTGTCCTAGGTTTCTCAGTCATGACTAGCTGACTGTGGCTATAAGGGTTTCTTTTGGCAACTAAGTCTTGCCAGGATGCTCGGTGACCAAAGGTTGTAAACTTAAACATTTTTAAAAATATCAGGGGTGGAGCTTTCTACTATCTTTGTGAAAACTTTATTCCATTTGAGGGGTCTCCAGGTGGAGGATTAAATTGTTGGTACTCTAGATCTAGCCTAGTATGCAATAAGAAATAGCAGTGTCAAAAGTCAAGCACAACTCAGTGAAAGAGCAGAATGAGCAACAAGAAGGAGGGAAATCTCTACCTGGAAGAGGAACACAGGCTGTCTGAAGAAATCAAGGAATCAGCACTTTGCCTGGTCTGATGCCATGAACCTGGAACATTAGAGATGAAAGAAAGAGAAGTGGTCAGGCTCATGTTTTGTGGAAACTCAAAGCTTCTAGTGTGGAATGTCACAATCTGCCCTTATATCATGCTGTGTTAGTTGGTCTAAGAAAGTTGATCATTTTTTAACCTTTGAAAATGGAGTTGACACATTATCTTCTCTATCTTTCGCAGACACTGATCTTACTTAAAATGTAACTCAGTCATTTAGATTTTAGTGTCAGCTCTGTTCCTTTCCTCTGAACAAGAGAGCTTCACATGTAGGAAAAAAGAAAAAACTAGTAGACTGAAACTGATTGACCCTCTGATATCAGAGTGGCAGACAGGATCCACAAATGATGTTACAGGCAGCAATGAAGCTGTCATACTGGCAGAGAAGCCTTAAATCCCGGACTACGGACTATGAAGTGTCATAGAATGAGTGGTGGCAGTGGTTAGTGACAAAATGCACTTCACTCGTATGAAAGAAATAATAATAGGATTTATTAATATGGACAATGATTTCATGAGATTCTATGACAAGGTTGCTTATTATTTACTGCATGGAGGCTCAAGATAATATGCAATATATTTAATAATTGATAATATTTAATATTCTGATGATATTTGATATAATCATATTAATTTTGTAGCATAGTACTTTTAAACATAGAAATTCCATTTACAGAGAAAACCACATAAAAAATCTTTGCCTTGTGCTGAAAAGAAAGATTTCATAATAACCCTACATCATGACTGAATCAGGCATGATGTTCAGTGTGTATATAATAGAGTGCAAGCCTCCATTCCATTTAGGATGATTCAGTCTTTTCAGGCAGCAATGATAAGGTGAACATTTTTCTAGAGGAAAGAATCATATGACTCAGAGGAAAGGGGTTATCTCTTTCTCCTGCCCTCTTCCTAATCCCCAAACACGTGTGAATACACATACACACATACATGAACACATACATATGCAAATGATCACTTACTAAATGTCTTACTATTATAGGATAGTAAAGGTGATGATATATACTAGGTGAAAGTCTTCTTAAATCTCTACTTGAGCATGGAAATGATTAATATGATTCATTACTTTGCACATAAAAGTATTTAGCAAACCTGTTATCTCTCTTTTACAGATGTGGCAGAACATTAACATTCCCTTCACTCCAACTGCAATAGCAACTGTAAAATACAATGAATCTTTGAGATCTTATCTTAGGATATAAATCTTTTTGTGTTAAAAAATTCTAAGCCTTACAGGACATTGCTGCATGTAATCTATCTTCAATATCTTAAAACAACATTTCCTTTTTCATTTTTAAATAAAAAAGTAAATTTTCATGCATGAGAAATATTCAGAAAGAGAATAAGAACAAATCTTTTATTATTACTAAGTCCTGCAAAGGAGAGGCTGAGTATGCAATATAACTTTAAGCTAGCATTCTACTAGTCATTTAGTAGGTTCAGTTAAAGAAATCACAAAATCACAGAAACACAGAATCACAGAATCACAGAATGGTTAAGGTTGGAAAGGATCCCTGGAGATCATCAAGTCCTACACCCCTCAAGCAGGGACATCTAGAATATGTTGCACAGGGTGGCGTCCAGGTGAGTTTTGAAGATCTCCAGAGAAGGAGATTCCCCAACATCCCTAGGCAGCCAGTTTCAGGGCTCTGTCACCTTCACAGTGAAGAAGTTCTACCTTACATGCAGATGGAACTTCCTGTGTTTCAATTTGTACCTATTACCTCTTGTCCTGGCCACCACTGAAAGAAGTTTGGCTCCTTCCTCCCTACATTCAGGTATTTATACATATTGATCAGAGCTCCTCTCAGTCTTCTCCAGGCTAAACATTTGCTATAAGGAACGTTAAAGGCAGAGGTTAGGGAAACCCTGGAAAAACAAATGAAAGCCTGGATAACATATACAAGGAAGAGACTAGTCCAAGAAACTTAAATAATATTGTTCAAGGCAAAATACAACAATGGTTGGAAGAAATAAATTATTAGCCAGGGACAATTTTAGTGAGCATCTCTCAGAATAATAATATTTGCATTAGTCATAGTTGAAAACAGCAACAAGAAAGGCTGTGGCCTCAGAACTTGTCACAGTGTTATTTTCAAAGAACAGAAAATGATATTATCTCTTTCCTAAGACAATTTCAAAATTACACCAGAAAAGAACAGCACAAGAGAAGCAATGAAGCAGGTTTCTTGTTCTTTTTTCTTTTTCTTTCTTCTTCTTCTTCCTCTTCTTCCTCTTCTTCCTCTTCTTCTTCTTTGAAACATGGACTAGAAGGCAAGGATGAAACTGCTCTTTGTAGAATATGTTGCTCTGTGTCATAAACCCTAGCATTTAAGCAAGAATACAGTTGTCCTGCAATGTGGAGCTCTATTTTTATAATAGATGTGTAAAAGACATGGCATCAACTTTTGAAGACAAACTGTAGGGGAAAAAACACATCTTCTTTGAAAGAATATGACTGAAAGAGACTCTCTTAATGAAGTAATGATGTCTTATGTTAGATAAATAATGCTAAACAGAGTTCTTATAGTTTTACATTTTTATAACCAAATTTACTTGACTTGGATGATGAATTTTATGTGGTATTTATATTAGTGTCTGAATTGCTTTACTTTCTATGAGGATTAATCTGATCAGCCAAAATTATTTGTCTAAGATTTATTTATTTGCTAAGAAACAAGTTAAAAATGCTCTTGTGACACTTCTGGGCAACAAATGCACAACATGGCATTTTACATCATGAGGTAGATATTTAAGATACAATCTAATGCTTTTAAAACCATTTTGAAGTATTTGCTAACTAGAAGGATTCCTATGCCTCTTTGAAACAAATCATTTCTATATAGAAGTATTTTTAGGAGATTTTTTTACTGCACTCTTTTGTTTGTAGGAGGTACATAAAATACACATTACCTCAGTTATGAGAAATTAAAAAAAGATTATTTGAACACGGTATTAAAGTTTCTTTGCTTTAATACCCTTTTCCTTTGAAGATTTTCTATTTTTTTCTTCACAAGATCTTCATGGAAAACATGCTCTTCTGATTGCCTTTGGGGCTGCCTCTCCATTTCTGGTGTAGTTCTGCTCGTTCTTCGATATACATGATTCCTTTGGAGACTCGTCAGCCTCTTGTATCTGCATTCATTCTCTAAGAAAAGCCCCTCAGAATACAGGGTTGAAAGTTCTATTTCTGTCTTCTTCAATATTTAATTTTGGCCAAGATTTCCTTTTGTTTTAGCTAACTATATTTCATAGAGAAATTTAAACTCTTTTCATTATTGTGTTGTAACTTCTGCCACTTTCAACCGAGTTCACTCTTAATTGGTTGCTTAGGAGTAGGCCAACTCTTCACAGTAGGTCTTCCCAACAAGAAGTACATAGGTTGTGTTCTATACAAAAGAAACTCTAGAAGTTTTCCAGTGAATCAGAAATAAAGCTGTAATGACAAATACAGATCAAGCACACGGTTTCAGACCCTCCCTCCTTATACTCCTATCATCAGAAATTAGAATAGACCACATTTTGCGTTTTAGGTCTTCTATAGAAAAGTATCAGTAAATATTTATTGAAACATTTACAAGAGCTTTCTAAACAATACATTTTTTCCTGTCTCAGATTTGCAGTGAAAAACTGAACTACAAAGTTTATAATATTGATTATTACTTCTATTACTCCTATTCTGACACAATGTTCAGCTGTTGAAAACTGACTTCAGAGGAGTTAGAGAATTTCTACCACCTGAGGATTCCCAGATGTCCCCACAGAGATATATAATTATGTGAAAATTTAAGAAATGCATGACACCTATGAATAAAAACCTAAAGTACCGTCTTGATTTTTTTTTCTAATCTCCACAGGATTTTTCTCTTACTTCCACTAAAAAAAAATAGTGATTTTGAGGAGAATATATAAACTAGTGGGTATTCAATAAACAATTACTGATAAAAATAATGAATAAGTATCAGGTTTTCTAGAGATAATTGATAGATGCATTGAGGACAGAAAAACAACACACAAATCAATATGTAGATATTTTTAAGATATACACACCTTACGTGTGAGTATTTGTATAAAACATATAATAGCTGTAATTTTTATATGTAATCAGGCATCCTAAATGTTATTTTATAACCTAAAAATGCTACTTGTAATTTTTTATATGTAATCAGACATTTTAAATGTTATTTTATAACCTAAAAATGCTACTTTCTCCTCTGAGTTATGGCTGGACTTATTGTGGATGATTACTAAATTTAGTTCCTGTGTTTCTAAAAACTTTTTTCTTGCTACTCTTAGTTTTTTTATGACACCTCCTTTTCCTTAGTCAGTGTATAAAACTTCCTTCTGGATAGTCAATAAAGCTCAGCATGATTAAATGCTATTTTTGTCCACTTTTCAGCATTCTATCTTCTTAGAGTATTCCCTGTTGCCAGTAATTCATTTTCAATCCACTTGATCTAATCCTTGGTCTGTTGTTGGAGGCATTTCCATTATATTTATCATCCATTGATTTTTCCACTAGCATCAGCAATAATCACATGTTTCATAGAATCATAGAATGCTTAAGGTTGGAAGGGACCTCAGAGGTCATCTAGTCCAACACCCCTGCTCACGCAGGGTCACCTAGAACACAGGGCACATCCCAGAGCTTTGTATTTTCCAGGGAAGAAATTGGCTCTAAGATCTAGGAGAAAGTAGGGAAACACAAAACTCACTCCATTCAACCAGAAAATGAGGCATGTAAAAATAATAAGTAAATCTGACTCTTCAGTCAACACTGAAAGTTTAAAAATAAATAACTACAGTAAAAATCAATCATTCTGAAGCATAGGTTTAAATGCAAACGCCTGGATTCTTTCCATTATCTCAGTGCTGAAGAAAAAGGCAGATCCCCCTTATCCTGTGTCCACAACATAGGGAAAGTCTCTACTGAGCCAGGAAGCGCTTCTGAAATTGCTGGAGAGGTTTGGCAAGAACTAGAGGGAATAAACTAAAAAAAAAAAAGAAAAGAAAGGAAAAAGAGAAAAAAAAAGAGGAAAAAAAGAGTGCAGACACCTCCTGCAGCTCCTTTTCTGCTCCATCACTGCCACGGCCAGGAGAAGGAGAGCACCTCACTTCACGGGAGCTCAGCACAACCACCCGCGCCGCGGCTACACGTTTGGCAGCCCTGCTGAGCCCTGGCTCACGCAAGGAATTGCAAGAACTGCTGGAATTTCAGCATTTTTCTTTCTTTCCCAGCACCTGCAAAGGCGCCTGCGCGTTACCAAAGCCAGGGAGAAGCCCACGTTTCTCTCTGACAGCAGCCAGTGCACTCCCCTTTTTCGCTTTGGTGGCTCTTCCCCTCGCTGGCCACCTGAAAACACACTCAATCTGTCAGAAAGAGGGCAGAAAAAGCAGAGGTTATATATGTAAACACACCTTAGTCAATTAAGGTAACACCATCAAGAGGGAATTTCAAGTGTAGAGCAGCCTCCCCACGTCCTATCGCCGGTTAATTTGATTTTAATCTCCAGAACAGGTTCACTACAGGCTGCTAATGGACTGAAGCACCCTCAGAACTTGTCCCCAGCAGCTAAGGCCGTGACACAGAGGAGCTGCTCCCTTGTCCTCGGTTTGTTGCCCTGGTTGGGGACAGTGCGAATGTTTCCCTTCCTCCCTTCTGGTCTTGGGCAGTTGTCACAGCTGAGGAGCCAACGTGCTTGTCCTCATCCTGCCACCAAGAGGGGAGAGCGGGGCAAGCTGGGCCACCACAAGTCGAGGGAAAATACTCACAAATGTGATGCTGAAAGGGAACAAAAGGTGGCAGGGGGCTAAAGGGAGACACAGACAGCACTTTGGGTTTTTGGAGCTTCCTAAGTGCAACCCTGCCTTGGGACCGGCGCCGCTGCAGAGGCCTCTCTCTGCCACAGCTTTGCTATCTGCCACCTCTCGCTTCTGGAAGAACAAAAAGACAAACTTTTTCACTTTTTCTCCTCAAACTTCTTTTCGACGGGGCTAAAAGAGAAATAAAATGAAACGGAGGATAAGGCGTTTTCCTCTCTGCTTTCCTGCTCAGTTGTGTTTTTCCTCAAGCACTGAGACTTTGGCAGATTTGGTTTTAATTATGTATGAAATCTGCTTCAGCAGTAGATCTCAGTGGAGCCACAGCGCCGCTCCCAGTGAAGTAGATCAAATCCAACCTACGCGCCTACCCTTTGGATCCTGGAGCCACGAATTGGAATCCTGGAGCCCCCAGCTCTGCTTCATCCAGCTCAAAACGATCCTATTTCCTATGGGCAGTGTACCCCAAACGAGCAAGGCAAATGTAAGGCTCTTCTGCGGGGCTGGCCGAGGAAGCAGAGTAACTGATTCCAATTTAATGTCACGGAGAGAAACGCATCCACTTGGGGCTTGAGGAAATCACGATCCCACTTGGGAAAGCACCACTTCCCACTTGGGGAAATCACAATCTCCGATGCACCACTGAAGATGCAGGACTTGGGTGTGCCAGAACTCGTCCAAGGAAGCCCACAAGACGTTTGAACCCTGGCTGGAAAGCAAGAAGGCAAAAACATCGCCCAGGAAAGCCTGGATCCAAAGCGTATTCCCCATCCGAAGGTTGGGAGAAAGGAAGTTATCCCTGCAGCAGCTGACAAAGTGACTGTTGTGCGTCAGCTTCCTCGGGGCCTTCTAGGTGCTACAAGCCACAACCATGATGTGTGAGAAGCTGCACTGAGACAGGCAGATGCTGCAAACATCAACAGCCAAGATGGAAGATGCCAAAGTAAGAAGTTTAAAATTAAGAGTTTAAAATCCATCAATCGATCAATAAATATACAGGTGACACTCCAAAGTCTAACCACAGGGCTGTGCAATCAGAAAACCTGGCACAAGGAGACTGTAAGGCTGCTCATCCTCTACCCACAAGTTTGTATTATAAAAATACACGCCAAAAACATCTGGAGATTCAACCCACTCATGCAGGTTCCCCAGGAGTTCGATTGCCAGCTTGAGCTCAGGCTCAAGATTTTAATTTTTTGAGAAACAAACAAACAAATAAACAAACAAACTCTTCCTGATGTGTTTCTGGAGACTTGATTCTGGCTTCTTCTTCTAGAAGAAAAGGTAAATAGACCTTCAGGAAAAAAAGGACCATCAGCGTCCTGCAGCTCTGCTTCAGCAAGCCTGGCTGGTTTTATCTCATAGGCCGCTTTCTTAGATGATCTCCTTCGAGCACAAAAGCAGAAGGGAGCCAGCCGGGTGTTTTTCTTTCATGCCTTCCCCCATTTTTCGCAGGCTCCTGTTGAGCAATAGGCTTCCTGCGATTAGCTCACTTGCTGCTGCTTATAGCTCACTTCCTCTCCGGGATTAGCTGAAAGCGGCCCTCGGAGCCGCGTTTTTACCTCCTGGCAGCTGGCTTCCTGCCCCAGCGCCGCGGGATCCACGGCCGAGCTGCCTGCGACGCCTCGGGCACGGGACAAGAGCCCTCACGGGTCCAGCGGAGCCCCAACGGCTGGAAAGCGGCACCAGCCGCTTCTGGGGTTTTGCTTTCCAAGGCAAAGGCTGGAAAAAAAGGTTCCATGAGAGTTACCTGACTTTGGAAGGAATCCTCTGCAACAACAGATACCTTCAAGCCACGAGGGACACGGCTCTTCAATTCAAAGGAGCTGGAGTGATGTTCTCTCAGACCTGGCAAACGCAGTCCTGGATCCTCAGCCTGCCAAGAGGACTGAGGCAAAAGCAAGTGCAGGAGCAATGTTCCTAATGACCATCAAAGAGCCAGATGTAACACGTACCATCTAATACGTGTTAAAAACGTGTGCAGATCCTCTGATATAACATGGAGCTCTCCAATCTTAGGCTCCTTCCAACGGTGGACATTGATCTTGATGGGCCTTGCTGAAACATCTCCTCAGTTTTAGGCTGTCCCACACAAAATAAGTATTTCAGCAATGTCAAACCCATGAAAGGTAACAGCTATTTTGCTCAGCTTCCTGTTATGGGAAAGGAAAACAGATCAATCTATCACGTTCTCACTTAGCCCGTATCTCCCTAACTTGCAAGTGCAAGATCACCCTTCAAATCATGACTGAGGAAATACACCAAAACCAACAGATAAAGAAACCTGAGCATCTCAAACCTTAACTTTTCAGGAAGGTACATGCAAGGACAGTGATTCACCAATCCTGCTCACTACAGGACCGGATAAAGGGGCTTTTTGGCAAAATTAACAACCCCAAGTGTTGACTTAAAATGCAACTGTGAAATTGGTGAAGAGGCTTTTTCCTGCTCTTGTGCCTTTGCTGCCACACGTAACAGGGACACCACGTGTTCTTACCCTACAGATGGCATAGGAGAACCTCAGGATTATGCCAAATCAGACTAAACTTCCACCTTATTTTTCAGATCCCCCAAACTGCTTACAATTTTTGCTCTCTCAGAAATGGAAAACACAACACATAAAAAACATAGCTGGCAGTCAATTGCCAAGTAAAGAAGGCAATTAAAAAGAAAATAAAGTGGCCAAGGCAGAAGAAATATGGTACATAGCATAATGGAAAAGAATAGGAAGCCAACTTCAAGCTTTTGCACCAAGGAAGAGCCTCCAAAATCATAACGAGACACATTTGCTGTGGACCAAATCACACAAAATAAACGAATGTCCTACTCCATCTGATCAGGTTATAAGATGCTGGTAGGTCTTTTCAGGAAAGATCTTCTCCAAATCTGCAGCCAAAAGGCTTTAGGTTGCAAAGTACTTTGGTCATTTCCTTTCTTCAGGTGCTCAGCAGATGGGTGAGCCTTGTGCGAGAAACGAGTAGCCTGTTAAACTGCATATTAGACATGAAAATGGATCCCAATACGCTACTGAGCTATCAGTAAGAGGCATCACTTTTATTAGGCAACACTGCCTAAGGATGAGGCGAACTTGCATGACAGTAAGTGAACTCAAAGGGTTCACCTGCTACTCGGCCCTCAGCAAGGAAATTACTCACCCCTGCTCTAGCAGCTTTCCAAGAGCTGAAGGAGGAAAGGGCAGCCTGGAGCATCCGCATCCCATGGGATCGGTGAAGCGAGGGCTCGGTGCTTACTCACGTCTCAGGAACGGAGAGAGCACTCGTGAACTCCGCTCTCCTGGGCTGGGGTTTGCTAGGATCAAAGGAAAGTGAGGAAGGAGCAGAGTAGGGAAAGTTGGCGAGAGAATTCAAGCCTTTACCTCATCCTCGAGTTTCTTCCTTAATTAAATCTAGCATTTAGAAGCTGTGAGAGATCAGGCATCCCGCAGCAAAAGTCATTTGAGTAAAGGGCACTGCACTGTGCACTACTTATCTCTCAACTTGGTGCCTTTTTAGATTCCTAATATCATTTACAGCCGTTTTAAGTCACTCTGCACCACACATGTCCAAAAAGAGCAGCCTCTTCAGGTGATGTGGAGCAAGCCCAAAAGAAAACCTTAGGAAACAAAGTCCTTTTGCAACCTTTCCAATTATTTCCAGATAACAGTAAGACCTTTAGCAAAGACACAGATTGCCCATCTGCCTGGGATTCACCAGAAAGAGAAGAAACATTCAGATTTAAAAAAAGATAAAAATAAAAAAATAAAATAAAAAATAAAAAATAAAAAATAAAAAATAAAAAATAAAAAATAA
>JAVCKT010057600.1:0-16322 GCA_032273925.1 Rhynchotus rufescens
ACAAAAAAGATTACATATTATTATCAGAAGAACCAAAATTCATATTTTCATCTGGAAAACCTCTTGTCAGTTTCGCCTCCCCTGTCCAAGAAAAAGTAATTTCTGTCTTGCACCCAGAGATTCAATTTTCCTGGGAGAACATTCAGAATAAATAATAATTTATTTTGTAGAAATTGTTGATTTTTAAAGGTGGTGTTTTCTATTAAAAATATTGAACTGAATGGAAATCTTTTAGTCAGACTGAGTTTCTGGACCTCTACAAAGGACAGAGTTCATTATGTTGCTGTATTTATTAGACTTGTGGGATGATTCATAACTTTCACATTCACGAGGTAGCTCAAATAGTTTATTGATAACAAATGTTTACATTCACCTATTATTGATGCTAGAAAAATGATTGTTTAGAGTGAATACATTAGGAAAGTTTCCTGGGAAAAGCAAGGCTTTAAATAAGCACACATTGGGTATATGCTTTTCAGGACAAATCTCAGTTCTAACAAGAAATCCACGACCAGGATAGCACTAATTGCAGTATCTAGGCACATTGAGTAGAGATTTCATTTCACACATCACAAAGTATCCACACAACCTTGTCATAGCAATATTTCATACACAACTTTTTCCTAGCAAAGTCTGATCTTCCTTCCTAGTTTCACAGTCCACTACTCTGAAACAAAGCTCAGTTAATCTTAATAATAATAATAAAATTTTAAAAGGATGCAAAATTAAAAAGGAAAAAAAAACCACCAATTCTCTCAGACCGTTGATCCCAAAGGTGCTGAAAGTTCAGCAAGGTCTTCTGGTCTCCTGCGTCAGGGTTCTGATGTCAGTTGATGGCTTTCTAGTGAGAGAGTATATTCAAGGGAAAGTAAAATTATGCAGCAAAAGACACAGTGTACTAAGAATTAAGCAACTATTATAGAATTGAATACCATTCTCTATTTTCTTTTTTTCTTTAATAGAAATACTAGGTTTGAGAGCTTTCAGAATTTTTTTTGATAGTCCTTTATACAATGAAGAATATTTTTTTTCCTGTCTTCTATTTTAAGGTTTTTCCTCAGTTCTTAAAGCAGCTCTTCTCCTGACGTATAGTTCATGCACTTGTTTTGCACCTTAAAATAACACTTTCTGAAAAGCTGTAAGATGGGAGCAGGGGAAATTTTCTTTTTGCGGACGTGATATTGCATTAAGTGTGTCACAAAGATCCTACATTGCCTTCTGAAGCATTTTTACAGGTCACAGTCAAAGTCAAAATATTAGTTGGTCCATTTGCCTGATATGGTGCATGCTTCTGCATATTGCTTTTCACTTCTAGATTGAAGCAGGTATCCTATAAAATGAAGTAGTATAACTCATTTCATTTGACACATTTGTGTCATCTTTTAAGAATATTTTTTTCAGGAAAAAAATCATTCTCATGTGCATATGTTGTGACTGAAACCCACTTCTGCCTGCAAAACTCCTTATATTTACATATGTGTATTATTTCTTGCAATGAATATATTATTTCTGCAAATATGTATATGTGCATATATATATGAATACGTATACATTAAAAATGAACTTTTTTTTCTTTTTTTCTTTTGGATTCAGAAGTCTGGAATACTAAGCACACACATTTCTCATGGGGCTAGGGGAAGACCTGAAGCAGAATAAATTTTCTCCTGTTATGGTTGTTTAAAAAGCATCTTTTAGAAACTTTCGTTTCCCTCTATTTTTTTAAGAGCTTCTGTAATTTTCAAGGCGTTCCTCTATGTATTCCTCCAAAGAGAACATTACTTAGATAACAGTCATTGAAAAGCAGGTAGACATGGTTGACATATCAATACTGTTTGTAGGTGTCCTTTTGCTGGGGAGGAAGCAATTTATTGTTCACAACCATTCACCTAATTTTTCTTAGTTGAGATTCCTTTATTCTTGTGCAATGTATTTATGACAAGTGTTTTGTCATATATTGCCATATATATTTTCCATCTCCATATGAGGAATGCCTTCTTCACTGTGAGGGAGACAGGGTCTTGGTACAGGCTGCCCAGGAAGGTTGTGGAGTCTCCTTCTCTGAAAGTCTTTAAAACCCACCTAGATGCCACCCTGTGCCACATGTTCTAGTTGTCTCTGCTGGAGCAGGGGGCTTGGACTAGATGATCTCCCCCTTCCAACCTTAACCATTCTGTGATTCTATGATTCTATGATATATCATTTTTCTCAGTCTATCTCAGTCTAAAATATTATATTTTAATATAGTAGAGAACACAAATATCATTTTTGATAAAGACTTATATATCTGTGTGTTTTTTTGTTGTTGTTTTTATTTTTTGTTAGGTTTGCTTACATGTATTTATGTTCCTTCTGCACCTTGTGTTCTTCAAGAAACAGTGACTATTAGCAGTATTTGTAAGTTTTTATGTCATGAACAGTGGAGTATTATTGGATGGTAGTTTAGTTGTAGATAGGGATATTTTATATACAAGGACGGTATGTGTATCTCCATTAAACAAGCTCTGATATTTCAGAAAGCATTGACACAAAATTAACCCTGCTTCTAACAAATTAAAGTGTGCTTTCATTGTAGCATATTTGTTTATAATATCTAACAAGCTGCACTGCTTGAGTGTCTGCTACAGATGAAACCATCGCCTTCTGCTTGGCAAGTCAGACAAACGTCACTATAGAATCATTAAACTCTGATAAAATCACACATAAAAATCTGTGTTCCTGGACTTCTCCCTTCAGTGCATCTGCAGCAACCCTTCTAGCAATGGATATGGGATTTTTCAATGGCTTTTTGTAGAGTCAGCGGTTGTTTTCTGATATGTTTCCATAGAGTCTGCCCTTAGCTATAGTTTTCCAGAGACACTTAAAAAAAAAAAAAAAAGTACACTAGCTAATTAACAGAAGTACAGTACAGAAAACTTGCTGCCAGGGATTCAAATGTTGGCAAACAGATCCCTCTAGGCTATTTCTGAGAAGGCTGGCAAATACAAGCTGTCTACCCATTTGGCTTTGGTTTAAACACAAGCCTATAAATGGTCCTTTTATTTTATCTTTTTTTTTTTTTTTTTTTTTTTTTTTTCTCCATGACAAAAAGTATCTGCAATCGCTTACATGGCTTAGATTGACTTCAGTGCAATTATGCAGGGTGTCGGCCAATATGGAATTTTCTCTGCACAATCATATGCTTCATATTGTGTTTTCATTCACTTCATTACTCCAGGGTATAGCTCATGAATGAGTCCATCAAAGGCAGTGCTGCTATACTTTGTTTTAAAGCAGATAAAAAAGTGAGAAGCAAATATAGATTATATTGTCAGATTAACAGAAAGAAAAACATCAAGGAAGATATATATATAATAAGTTTTTGAAGCTATGTATTTTGCAGGGAAACAAACTAATCTCAAGACTGTTTCTTAATTTATTATTATTATTTTTTTAAACATGGCACTAAGCTAAATCTTACTTTAGATTCATAGCTCTGTTTGTTATGGAGAAAATCAGGAAAATTGACCAAACTGTCTCTTTTTTTGTTTTCTTTTTAAACCATAAAATAAAATAAAGTCATATTCTCAAAGTATACCTTAGGGATCCCAGCAGTTACTGCATATAGGAAGCAGAACTGCTATATACATATCCTTTCTGACAACTTATATTCCAGCTGTTGAACAGGGGAGTCCCTTCTTGACTATCTATCTCAGCTTCTCTCCTCAGCTTTACCTAAATGAAGATGTCTTTAGGAAAAGATTTACCAGCCTTAAAGGGCTAAGAAATGCCCCTCAGGTCAAGGAGAAAAATTCTGAGTCAGAATAAGAGAAAAATATCCCATTTTACAACATAACTGGAAGCTCCATTGTCTGAGTCATTAAACAACACATGGAATATATCTCACTTTCACATCCTGGATATGAAACAGGGACAGTATAGCAGAGATTTGATTTCTTTGCTGTTGAGTGCCTGCCCTCACCACCAAGGCACTCCACTTTTTCTCATCGTATAGGACCTGCCAAATGTTTTGGGTTTGGCCCTATGTGTCATGGAAATACCCAGGCAGAGATCTCTCTGTGCCTGTCACTGGGAACAGCTGTTGGCTCTTTAGAGATAGATCTAAAGATTTAGATCATTAAATAGAGGCTAAACTGCCTTAAAAAGCACAGTTTTCTTTTAAATTCCATAGATTTCTTAAATACAATGTCTAGTGAAACTTATTAAGCTTGGAAAGATTTGTCCCCTCTGCCCCCCTAGTAATATTCCAATAACAAGAAATATAATCCTAAGTATTCACAGGGAATTTAATTTTCAGCCCAGTTCATTCAAGGCTATTTGCATCCTGTAAGCAAGTATCATCTTCATTTCATCATTTCAAAATGAAATAATGCTTTCTTTTTTTTTTTTTTCTGGTCCCATAGTGATTGCCCCCTACTGCTCTTGACAACATGCCATAAAAAACAAATTAGATCATACCTCATACCCTGGCAAACTAGGTTTTCGGATGCATGTTCACAAGGAGCGGAATAGACATTTTTTCCAAGTGACACAATATACATGCTAAGCTATAAAATCAATATACCGTTTACTGAAAAGGAGTTGATTTTCAGCAAAGCTGTGTTGATTGTACTTGCCTCAAAATGCTTTTTATAAGGACTTAATTGATTATGGTCTTCCTTTTTTGTGAAAGTTATTAATTAAAGTTGCATAACTTGTATACAAAGTAAACAGAGGGACTGAAATTTTATAAAAAGTGTGACTAAATACATAAAAAGAAGAAAGAATTCATTGGAAACATAATTAGGTCAAACAGATTTATATAAAAGAGCACCAAAACTTTCACTGATATTTATCTTTAAGCAAAAAAACTACTGATGACAATAACCATCAAATGGTTACTCTACACAACATCAATTATCCAAACTTATAGAAATTAAAATATTTTCATCTTAGAAAAACAATGAATTGGTCATAAGTATGATGCTGTGAAAATGGAGGAATCTGGAACATATTACTTAGGACAGACTTCTCCCACATTGCTTAAAACAACAAAATTGGCTATGGACAGCTCAAGATGTAATGAGAGCTTAAGAAGTCCCACCAGTAACTTACATACAAATAGACCCATTTTACTCTTTAAGATTCTTAAGGTTTCAGTTTTCGGAGAAATACTTCTTTCTTTCTTTCTAGACTGCTGAGTTTAGCATCTCTGTGCAGGTGATGACAAATTTTCCAGAGAGAGCTGTCTCCTCTGGAATTAATTTCCTCCAGTAATACAATAAACCTGAAGGTGTAGAGGAAAGCCTAGGTGTTTAGACAGGCTTTTGTTTGAGATAGTCGAGTAGGAAATTTCAGGCTGTCTTCAATTTCTGTTTGAGGATGTAATTCTATGCTAATGCTCTCTGGGTAATGGTCAACAAAAAAAAAAAAAAAAAGGAAAAAACTGCTCACTTCAGACAATTATTTATAAATATTTTAAAATATTTTTTCAATATTTTGTTGCAAATGAACTTGGGCTAAACTGGAACACTGGCTGTTACTTGCCTTCCACTGCCCCTTAGAGGGGGACATTTAAAAACTTCCTTTATTTGTTTGATTTGCCTCCTGTATTTTCAAGAAATGGATCAATACCAATAACACTCATTATACTGGGGCACTAGTGATTGCACAGAATTCAAAGCAGCTTGTCCTGGCACTGTTCTTCAGTAGTTCCTCAGTGCTGATTCACAGGTGGCTACCACAAGCCTTCATTTTTCTTCATATCTGTATTCAGGAAAATCACTCTTAAAAGAAAGCCATACAGTATATGGTCATTTGTGCCCCCCCAACATAATTAGTCCATGACCCAGGATAACAAATAGTGATGAAAAAAAGACCATTTCAATCATAGAGGATTTTTGTAGCATAAGGAAGAATGAGAGTCACACAAAATCACCATTGAAGCTGTTGAAGCTGTTGAAGATATTATATAGGAGATAAATAGCATTACCGTAACAGATAAAGTGCAACTCTTAACATATGCTAACTGTAAAAATAATCCACAACTGACTAAAATTAACTATTTTAAAAGAAAAATTATCTTACATAAGCATCTTATTAAGAGACTTGCTTTCAGGTAAGCAGGAACTGCTGCCTGTACTGCCCATTTCTTCTTCCACTTGCTACAGACAGCAACAGCACAGCATGCAATTGAGTTGGGTATAGTCTTGAATTCAAAAATTTCTCGTGAGCTTATGGCATGTAGATTTTTGATCCTATTTTTGATGTCACATTAAGGTCCCTGGAATTCCCAGGACTATGCTCCATTTCTAATTTTACAGAAATAACACTTGGATTTCTAGGAAAAAAATATTGATTCTGAAACTGACATCTGAATAAGCGATATCAGTAATGAAGACTAGCATACTTGTTCCTGTGACTGTGGAGTTTTAGCACTACTGACTAAAACATGTAATGTATGTTAGTAAAAAAAATTTTTTTTTGGAAACTGAATCAGATTTTTAATTAATTTGTATTACTTCCTATTCTCTTTCTATTCATTTCCAAGTGTATTATAGGAATTTCTAATAACTATTTTAATAACTATTAATAACTATTTAATAACTATGTGATTAAAGATCATAAATACTTATACTTTAAGTAAATAAAGCATAATATGGTGATTTAATAATATTCTTGTCAGTGAATGATTTCTCTTTGTTTATCAATGACATAAAGTCTCTAGCCAAATCTTTCTGTCTTAATCCTTTTTTTTTTCTATAGCTAAAATGTCCCATTAATTAAACTGCATGTCAAAAATAATATTAAATATTTTGGAATGCAATTTAGAAAATTGAGCCCTGACAGATGCCAATTACTTGTGTTATATTAGCCCAGGAGGAGGAATTGGAAGTGTCTTAATCCATCTCTCAAACAAAATACAACAATAAGAGAAATAATATTATGAGTTGATTACATCAAATCACTTTTTTTTTTCCCCACAAAAGCAGCTCTGAAAGCAGCTCTGGCAGCCAAGGGAAAAGGATAAACTGAAAGCCTGCAATATATTTAAAAGTTTTAAATAATTGAAAGCCTATCTCCTACAAGGATCACATTTTCTTAAAGCTGTTGAAAATCTTGAAATTGATGCTTTGTTATATTGCATGCATAGCACAGAAATGCCAGGATTTAAGGAAGAGTGACATGAGATATTTTTGGGGGATGTACTGATGAAGCTTTGGATGACAATAGGGGAAATTTGAGAAATTCTTCCCCCCACCCCAGACATCCAACCCCTGCCCTGCCACACACACACACATAAAAAGGCAAATTTGTTTCACTGATGATACATATTTTATGGGAAATAAATTAGTTATTAGGCTTCATTCCAATGAGACTGATTGCTCTGGAGAATGGTGCATATATACTTCTAGGTATTACTGGGTGACTATTAAGGAAAATGGTGTAGTCATGCTCTTGCTTTAAATTTAAGGGCTAGTGCAGGAATAAGACACCATAGAGTATAATATCTAAATACTTTTATTAACTGCTATGATGGTTCAAGGCTCAGATTAGAAATTAGGAAAAAAATCTACATGAAAAGAGTGGTGAAGCATTGCCACATTGGAACAGGCTGCCCAGAATAATGGTGGAGTCACCATTCAAGAAAACTGTAGATGGTGCACTTAGGGACACAGTTTAGCAGTCATGGTGGTGCTAGGTTTTCGATTGGATTTGATGATCTTGAAGATGATTTGATGATCTTGAACATCATTTGATGATCTTGAAGGTCTAATTATACACGCATCAGCTAGACTTGAAGAGTTATCTGGTGATTATGAGATATTTGAAGAGAAAGAAAGAGTTGGTGGAGTAGTTATCTCCTGGGGGAGAGAGACATGTTGCTCATAGCTTGTGTAGCACAGATCTTTGTGTCTGTAGATCTCCGCCGTAATTATACTCTCAGCTTACTGACAACACTCTATACCAATTTCAAGTATAAGGAAACCTAGAGTTACCAGAATAAACTGATCATTTTGTTTCCTGAAGAAAAACCCTGTTTTCCCACGAATGTCTCTAATAAATATGAGTCATTTTTGGAGAGTAAATATCTGAAATGTGTCATCTTCGAAATGTGAGACTTTTCATGAATTTTCCTGTACTCTGTGGCTTTTCTACCTTGTGATTCCTCTAAGCTAATGCTTTCTAAATGGAAAGGGATGGAAAGAGTTTGAACAGAGTTCACGAACTTCATCCACATTCTAAGTCACAACCAGCAGAGTTAAATCCTCTAAAATGTATAATGCAGCAGGAGCCAATAGTTTAAACGGTGCATCTTTTTTGGAACTATATCACCATGGAAATAGAAAAAGATCATGGTCTTTGCACAGGTCTTTTCCTCTTTGTCCTCCCATATTGAACCCTGCAGGGGAAATTTTCATAGATATCCTTCTTTCACGACACTTTCAGGGTCAGGCTACAGAAGGGAGCAATTAACTCACCTCAAATACCTTCAAGACTTTCAGCAATACCAGTTTTATACTTTTGTGTTCATATAGTTTTAAATAGACATAAAACTATATTTTGACCTTTTAAAATATAGAGGTTACAGATTTGTTTCTCAGTTATAAATCATAGCTCGTTCTGATTTTAGAGACAATATAGGGAAAAGTTTCCATGTATTTTTCCTTATTTTAAAATCTTCGGTATATATGTGAATTGATCTTTAATAGATGTAACATCGGGAAGCTCTTTCTAGAAAACGCTGTTTTACCTACTTTAATTGCATGCGGTTCTTTTACTGTGAAATACCAAGGACCTCATTCATCTTTCTTTGAAATGTTTCCTCACCGAGGGGAACCTGGAGAAGCATTTTTTTTTCCCCTCCAAAATTTGAAACAAAGAAAGAGAAAATTCCTTATCTGTTTTACAGGTACTCTGCTATAACACATAAGTAGCCAAATTGCTTCTTCAACTTATTTTAAATGTTTTCTGAAATGTTTTATTCTTTATTTACTTTTTTTTCTCTTCTAAACATTTTACCTATGCAAGAACTGTGAAAATCAGTTTCTTAACTCAGAGAGGACAAAGCTTTTTTTTTTTTTAATTTTTTTTGTTACTATTATGCCTTACTCATCATATGCTTTAATTTTTCTAGTTCTAATTTACAGTTTTCTGTAAGCTGGTTCAGTCATTGTCCCAGTGGAAGAAATGGTGTTTTCTAACAAGAAAAGCTGTAATTTTTAAGTTATGTTAGATGTTCTAGTCTAGATTTTTCAAAAAAGGAGAAAACAAAACGATTAAGGCATGATGAAGCTATACAAGGCTTTTCTGTGTCAGTTCCTTAATTTATGATGCCTGATCAGCATTTTGAGAAAGAAATCTATCCTATATTTGTTTCTGTTAGAGAAGAATTATTTTTTCCCATTTACAGAATTAGATTTTTTCTGGTACATTCTAAGAGTGAAAGGAGAGCCTGTCAGACTAATGGTACAGGGAGCCCCAAAAAGGAATGGATTCCACGTCATTGCTGCCATGGAATTAATATGAAGAGTAATTCCCTGTGAATAATGTGAAAATAAATTTCTTCCTCCAAGCCAAAGCTTGAAGGGTACTTTATTAGATGTTACCCTATTAAAAATGAGCAGGACATATTCTTTGAGAATTGAATCATTAAATTAACAAGATTTATTTCTGCCCCCATGACTGGGTGGGTTTGGCATCTGATGCCATACAGAAATGGACATGATAAACAGGTGTAGCTGCCTCATTTAATTTTTTCTTTCAAATGGATTTTTAATAGCTTTTCAGCTTGTTACATTGTAAGTAATAATTTATGCTGTGGCAGATAGTTCAGAAAAACTAACAACAACAAAGACCTTAAAATGGCAATTTGAACTGGCAGATTTTTGTTGAAAGAATCATCAGGGCTAAGCTATATTTAGTACATTGATAGAAATGTGTCAGAAATATGATAATAGACTGTTAGTATTTGTAAATGGAATTTGGTGCTCTCTTTATTCTTCCAATAAAAAACAATTTTCCTGGGATGCTGCAGATATTAATTACATTGGCCCTTGTATTGTCCTCCTAGAACTTACCCTTTCATGCACCTGTAAACAAATTTGGGATTCATCCACTACGATATTGCCATGAAGTAAATCTAAAGCAACTTCCAGGATCGCCATGGGTCAAAGCCTTTACTCAGTGAAAATCCAAGGCAAATTCACTGAAGTCATTGACATTATTCTAAGCTCACAGTGTTCAAAATTAAAATGAATTTGATATTACCATTCATATTACTGCAAAAAAATTGGCCTAAAGAAGACCCTACTTTCAATTCAAATATACAGCTTGGTTTTTTTTGTTTGTTTGTTTTTTTTTTTCACTATGGTACCCTATGGAGAAAATGTATTTTATTCATTTTATGAATGTCAAAGAGATCAGAGGAAATCTATAAAATAGTTCAAGTATGAAAGAGAGGAGAAAAAAAAAAGATTTTTTTTTTTTTCTGTCAGAAGAATACAACAGTCAGAAACCAGATGTGAGAAAAACTCTGAAATTAAAATCTCTTCACTAATAAAAGTAACACAGGACCTGAAATAAACATTCATAGTGACCATTTTTATACTATATTGTAATATTCTGTGCAGTGAATTCTGTGCAGTCTGTGTACTTAATGAGCAAAATGAACCATGGAACATCTCACAATATTATTTAAAAACTTTAAAAAAGAGTGGGAAAATATATCAAGAAAAAAAATCAAGCAGGAAAAAAAATCCTCATAATTATGTCTTTAGCTTTCCTAAAGTTTCAGATACAATATTATATAAAAATCCCGAGACTATGACAAAACAGATGTGTCCTTCTATTTTTATTTTTTTGTTAGAAAATATTCTTGATGGTATGGAGACCGCTAAGGAGCAAAGCTAGAGGATGAGAGACAATGATGTCAAAGCAATATTCTTAAGAATAGCCTGAGCATTAATAGCCCCACTTATCCCAGTGCCCCACTTATCTGAATCAGTTTAGGAAATCAGTGAGTTTTATATCAATTAGATAACAGAATCAGGCCAGCAAACATGGGCTGAGGAAAATTTCTAACATCATAGGAACCATAGGACTAAGCAGACTTTCTGTATCTTGCTTCTTTTATAAATTATCACTGTCAGAATTTTTTCAAATTTAGGGACAATTTGGAGCCTTTACGATGAATGATAAGACCTTTATTGTTCAAAGATGGTACTCTACTTTATCGCTGCATGTTTACCATTTCCAGCAGTAATTGCAAGCTTGCTTAGTGATGTCATTACACATGGTATGGAATATAAAAGAAGGGGAAGTGGTGGTGGACCTACCCATGGAAGGAAAAAGTAATGAGTATCAGTACTGTGTGTGTGCTGCCCTTGGTTATGCTTAAATGCATCCCTGGAGCACTCTTATACAGTGCTGTCTCATTTCATATGAGAGGCTGTGCTGCCCCAACGCAACTTTTTAGTGGTGCTTGGTAATCTTGTTGTCTCTGCAACTGGTACATGAAATAAGACAAATTTTAGCTGTCTCTGTTAAAAATTGAGAGAGATAATGATTCTGAGGAAACTGCTGATGAACATCAAACTGAGCCAGAATTATTAATTATTTGTCCAAATATTGGCAGGTTGATAGTTGTTCATATTGTTAGTGGCATCTGACATTTGCATTTGCAAATTAGTATCCTATGCAATGAGATTTTTTCTTGTAGTAAAAACAAAGGAGATTGTACCTTGGAGTTTTAATGGCATGAGCACAAGATAGATACCTAGTGCAAACTGAAGTAAGAAGAAGATTTAACACTATAATTGTTGAAATACAGTGTAATAACCTCCTGCCTCTTCACCATGGATCCCTGGCCAATATCCAGTAGATCATGGTATCATGGTTTATCATCAGTTGCTAGGAAGTCAGTTTTAAATCCCTGATTTGGTGACTTGTTTGAAGCTGTCTGAAGATGCTAAAGATGTGAGCAAAGAGGGATTGCCTTTTGTAAAGAAACACTGAACAATACTGAAGGATGGCCATGCTGCTTCTGCTGTTGTGCAGACACCATACGAGTTATCACATTTTCCAAGAAATAGAATTATTTTACAAAATCACAGAATCATAGAATCACAGAATGGTTAAGGTTTTGAGGGACCTCTGGAGATCAACTAGTCCAATCACCCTACTCAAGAAGAGACATGGCACAGGGTGGCATCCAGGTGGATTTGGAAGATCTCCAGAGCAGCCGGTAGTTCTTCCTCATATGGAGATGGAACTTCCTGTATTGTTCCTGACGGTCTTCAAAACCTGCCCGGATGCCACCCTGTGCCACATGCTGTAGGTGTGCCTGCTTGAGTGGGAAGGTTGGACTAGATGATCTCTACAGGTTCCTTCCAACCTTGAATATTCTGTGATTCTGTATTTTATTTTATATCCATTACCCCTAGTCCAATTCTCGGCCACCACCGAGAAGAGTTTGATCCCCATCCTCCCTGAATTCTCCCCTCCATATTAGTATAAATGTGGACTAGTTTTAGTTACTGAGGAATTTAGATAGGGATCTTGTATATTTATATTTTACATTTCTCTTCTTTCAGCAAGTGAAACTGTCTGCTTTCCCAGAGGGACAAAAAGATTTTGCAGACACATTTTCAGAACAAGCTAAGCCAAGAGAGAGTTTGAGCTGAAGCTGATCTTTTCATGTTATAGAAGTCAATAAAAATAAGTAAGAAAACAAGAACATGTTCCAAAAATCCCCAGTAAAAACTTAAGGAAAAAAATAACTTAAAAGTGTGCCTCTCCTGGAAGAAGATGAGAGAACAAACTGCATGCGATAGCTGTAAGTCATTTTGTTTAGCTACCAGAAGGCATCAGATCCTGCAATTGTTGATGCCATATAGGAACAGTGAAAGCAAAGATGCTTTAAAAATCAAAGCTCAGGCAGGGAGTATTTTTGGCATTTGAACCCAATGTGCAAAGAATGTCGAGAGTCTGAAGATGGGAAGCGCTACTCATTCCTAGGGTGGTTATATATGTGTATATCTGTGTGTGTGTATATATATATATATGTATATATTTATAAGAATTTAGTTTTTCTTACCGAGTCTTTATTTTACTATACCAGAGCTCAATCCATTACAAAGCCAAAGCTGAGATCATCAAATCAGAAAATGAAATGTTCTATTAAACAGCAAGAAAGTCTTTTAATTTTCTGTTTCATTCTTCTCCTTGTCTCTATGATCAAATACAAGATTTTAAACCAATTAAGGTTAACCATTGAAGATCCAGACTCATCACCCCTTCTGAATGTTTAATTAATGAACTTGAGTGAAATTATCACATTAGGCTTACCCACTGTGGTCTGCAGGTTCAAATTTCTTCTTAATGGAAATAATTTTGTGTTGTTTCTTATACATGCATATAACTGCACACTTAGACTATCTTAAGGAAAAATATAGTCTATATTTGCATGCCAATTAAATATTTAGATGACAACTGTATGTTCTTACAGAGCACAGAGTGTGTGATGGGATTTTTGGCCCCAGCTTCTTCTGTAAGTGAATTGGAAACTTTAGCCTGAAAGATGGTTAATA
This sequence comes from Rhynchotus rufescens, assembly GCA_032273925.1. Classification (NCBI taxonomy): domain Eukaryota; kingdom Metazoa; phylum Chordata; class Aves; order Tinamiformes; family Tinamidae; genus Rhynchotus; species Rhynchotus rufescens. The sequence continues at coordinate 13,569 of JAVCKT010057600.1, forward strand.
AATTTATAAATGACCCCGAGGATGTCATCACAGATTTGTGGAAGTAATTCACCTAGAAAAGTCTCTTAACCTGTTTTTACTTAACCTAGGGTCCTACTAGCACAAATGACATCATGACAGTTGGTGTGCAAGAAGTTTGACATGTGGGAGGCAAAAGGTCATCTGCTCTGAGAGTTTGCCAGTAGTTTGTTTTCCTTTCCCTCATCAGAGTAAATATGTCAGCATTGCCTGACATTAATTTATACCACATGATATTCATGTAATGCCTTTCCTAAGCGGCACATATAAATAAGTCCATTGCAACAATACAGGTAACATTATCACCTTTCTTGTGCAGTTTTTTGTTGTTGTTGTTGTTGTTTTGACTTCTAGTTGTTCTACAGAATCATATTATCAACGATGTTATTGCAGTAGTGATTCTTCTTATAAAAAAAAAAAAAGAAAGCTTATACTTTCTGTTACTCTGAAAGCAGTATATCTTAACACATGTAGGAACACAGAATGTGTTAATATTTATTACTGAACGGAAAAAAAGGAACTTCCTTGCAAAATAAAATAGCACCTAAGTGAGAAGACAAAATGAGGGACATCCAATCTGCATATAGGCTAAAAGTTGCGCAGTATCATTGATGATTTTCTTCAAGCATCCACAAAGTAGCTCAGTCTATTAAAAGTATCATGACTAAACACACAGGCTTCCACTCTGTAGCCCCCTGGCTGAACTATGCGGCCAATGTGCATTACTATCTTATTTCATGGTAAGATGAGGGTTCCCTGGTTCTAGTATATCACAGGAAATGTAGAACCTGCAGAAGAGCATGCACCGCTAAAAAGAGACAACCAAAAATATATATTATTAAATATAAATTGGAATGTTAGTCTGGCAAAGGTATTCTTTGTAAATATTCAGTTTTTCAAGTGAAAAAATTACGTGTTTTAAAATTTTGCTATCTGAAAGCAAATAAAGATGCATGGAAATTAGACACTGTGTAAAACATCTGACAAACACATTTCTCTCCTAAAAATAAAGATTCTATTGAAAATGTTTGACCACCCATAGAGAGACTAATGTTTCTATAATCAAAAATATCTTAAATATCTTTTTCTTCCTTTTTCATTTACATATCTTAAACATCTCTTGGAGACAATCCAAGAGAAAAAAAAAAAAAAGAGATAGATTAGATCATATAATCATTGATTATTTCCAGTTCTAGCAATTGTGTCTTATTTAAAAGTAGGGTAGAAATCTATCATTAATTACAGCTATATTCTGTGTGGTTTTGATTATATATATATATAGCTATATTTTCCGAGGGGCTTACAGCTTTGCAGATATAAACTTGAACCAGAAGTTGCTGCACAATAATAAGCAGAATATAGTATATGAGGAAAGGAGGAATGGTGTTCTGGATTTTTCTAAAAACTAAACATTGATATTTCTATCAAAAAAAAAAAAACTGCAGAGGCCTTGGAGGCAACTTTCATGTAAATACTTAAAATGTCTGGGAAATTGAAGGAAATTTTAAAAGGTCAGAATCATTGAATGATTTTGATTGGAAACAACCTCTGTAATTTTTGTGGTACAGCCCACCACTAAAAGCAGGGCAAAATTCAAAGCTAAACCAGATGGTTCAGGATCTTTTTCAGACAAGTTCTGAATACCTACAAGGCATTGTAGATTTTATCCCCTCTTTGGGCCCCTTTTCCTGTGTTTGACTGATCTTTTGGTGAGACGAAGTATTAATATATTTAGTAACAATGTATTAACTATATTTAATTGGAATTTCTCGTGTTCTGACTAGCATCTTTTATCCATGAGAGTGCACCTACAGGAAGAGATAATCTAAAACTATCCATTTGGTAGCTACAGAGAGCTGTAGTATCACCTAAAATCATGATTTAGGTGATTATGTAATTATAGAATAATTATAGAATAATTAAGGTTAGAAGGGAGCTCCAGAAGTTATCTAGTTTAACTCCATGCTCAGAGTAAGTCTAGTTAGATCCAGTTGCTCAGGACTGTGTCCAGTTGAGTCTTGAACCTCTCAAATGGAATGGAGAATTCACACCTTTTCTGGACAACATGCTCCAGTACTTAATGATCTATATATTAAAAAGCAAATAAAAAAATCTCACTATAATTTCATTATAATTTATATTAAGTTATATCAGTTGCCTCCTGTCCTACCTATTCTTGTACACAGAATCACAGAATCATCAAGGTTGGAATGGAGGTCTAAAGGTCATCTAGTTTAACTCCCCTGCACATACTTGGTCACCTAGAACACTGTGGCACAGGATTGTGCCCAAGCAGGTTGTGAAAATTTCCAGAGAAGGAGATTCCACAACCTCTCTGGGCAGCCTGTTCCAGGGTTCTGTCACCCTCACTGTCAAGAAATTTTTCTTTAAGTTCCCATGGAACATTTGGTGCTTCAGTTTGTGGCCATTTCTGCTAGGCCTATCAGTGGCCTCATCCTCCTCACTCCCTCTCTTAAGGTATTTATAGACAGTGATCAGATCCCCTCTCAGCCTTCTCTTCTTCAGGCTGAACAGGCCCAGCTCTCTCAGTCTTTTCTCATAGGGCAGATGTTCCAGGCCCCTGATGATCCTCGTAGTCCAGCACTGGACTCTCTCCAGCAGTTCCACATCCCTCTTGTACTGGGGAGCCCAGAGCTGGACACAATACACCAGATGTGGCCTGACCGGGGCTGTGTATAGGAGGATGATCACCTCCCTTGACCTTCTGGAGACGCT
>JAVCKT010057630.1:0-16322 GCA_032273925.1 Rhynchotus rufescens
ACACAGTAAAACAGCTACACAAAGTGATCTAAACTTCCTTTCTTTTTCAGAGATCTTGCATCTTAACTTAGGAAATAGACAAAAAAAGGTCAAAGCAAAGGAAAAGTTATTTGTTATTTAGAAGTTTTTAAAGAATTAGAGTTGGTCATTGCTTCGAGTACTCCTTTCCTACATAAAATTTGTCTGAGGCAAGTCATTATTAACTTCAGTTTGGTCATGTAAATAGGTAAATAGTATAGCAATGAATATGACATATAACAAGGACATTTCGGTTAATAAAGCTGAACAATCAATTCAGATAAGGCAAAGGAAGGCTTTAAGAATTTTAGAGCAGGGTTCATTTTATTGTCTCTGTCATTGTGAAATAACATAATGAGAACCTATGATATGTCTGGTCCCAGAAGGTGCATTTACTCTATAAATTATACTCTATAGGATTATTTGTGACAGTAACATTTTCAGTATTTAAAATAAAATTCCCATAGACTACTGGAGCTTGCCTATTCTCCATTAAAAAAAAAAAAATAAAATAAAATAAAAAAATAAAACAGGAAAGAGAAAGAGGAAAAAAAGCAAACATTCAAATGACATATTAGATAAGGAATTGTCTGGACTTTCATACTTGTGCACATATAATGTATATTGAAGATGATCATGTCTTCCTTTTTGTCATATCCTTCCAAAACCAGGGACTATGTTAAGTGAAAAGAGAGAGTCTTCTGCCACTGGACAGTTTTCATGTTTTAAATCACACAATACTTGGCTTTGGCATTTAATGTTGACTTCCTGAAACAATCACTTAGCATTTTTACTACAACTAAAGACAATGTAGAAATATTTTGTTTATTAGATTCTATCCAGAATGATCTAAATGAATACAGAACATACTAAAATTATTCTTCTGTACATAATGTTGAACTGTTGTAGGTCTTCCTTAAAGTACAAAAATAATCAGTCTTTAGTGTTTGACATTGTCAGGACAATAATATAGATTTCCGATACAAATAACAAAGATAGTAACACTTTAAGCAAACTTGGTTCAAATCATTAATGTGATTCTGTTTGTGTGCATATATAATACATATTGAATGAAATCAAGGGTAATGGTGAGAAACCAAAATATGTTATTTGTCATTGAAGGTCATTTTCACAATCAACTGGACCATGGTTATTTGATCTCCTATGCTCCCTCTCTTGCTTACAAAGTTTGTGTTTTATTTTTCTACTTTAATACTACCTTATTATTTTTCACTTTGATTCTGTTCTGTCATATTAGTTTATGATAATTTAGATCACACAGTATTTTCAACAAGCTGAAGATCTTTTCAAGTAAAAAAAGTCACTGTGGTGGGATGAGCTTTTCTTCGTGTTTTACAATTGTTCCTATTTTCCTATTACCTTTTTTTTTCTTACAATTTCACTAGAAGATATCTGAATGTACCTTCTCATGGTTTAGAAAGATCTTTATAATATATATATTTAACCAAAATATCTTTCAGTTTTGGATGACAGTGAAATAAATGAGTTCTATGTTAGAAAACGCGTCAGGGCCTAGGTAGTGCAAGAAACCAGATATAGCTGATGGATATCAAAATGACAAGGCCAAATCAAACCATGCGCCAGAAAATCTGTGCATAAACCACATAGAACACCATTTCTTATAGTGTTACTTGGCAGAAATGGTACAATATGACTGTGAAACCCTCAGTCTCCATTAAATAGTTTGATGCCACTTCTCCCACTATATGACCTTAAGATAATTAAAGAATGTAAGATATTTTTCCTATAAATGTCTAGATCTCTCTCCCTAGAGCCTCACAGTTTGAGGCAGATTTATTTTCTTAACTTGTAGGGACATCAAAACATCCGTAAAGGATCAGAGCAAATTGAACCCATGAGCTACAGGATGTATTTTTATTTAATAGTCAATGGTAGAGTTTTGCTCTGTGAATTTGTTTGAGAGACATGGTTTTTTTTTTTTTTTTTTTTCCACTCCACTTATACTTTTGGTCTTCTATTCAAACCAAAGCCTCAAAGCATCAAATTAAAAAAATGTTGAAAAATATTGACTGTCCCTTCATCAATATTAAGTGTATTCCTAAAAGACGGGGCACTAGTTTCAGCTCAAGTTTGAGAGGAAGATGCTGAAAGAAGTGAAATTCATGTGTTCATATATAAATATACCTACATACATTTGCATACATATACAAACATATATAAATATATAAACATATAAACCTATTCTCTGAATTGATGAGATGGAAGCTAATCAGCCAGCTTTGAATCTCAGACACAGATATGTCCAAATGGCTTCTGTACCAAAGCTGATTGATTGATAGACTTCATCTGGAGCACTGTTCTTGCAGAACTCTAAACTTGTCCTACATTTGTATTACAAAGAATATAAGACTAAAAGCATCAGTAGGAAGAAGCTGAACATTTTTGAGAGTTTGTAGATAATAGCATCGTTCTGTAGAACCAAGCTGGCTTTATATTCTACTGTCCTGTTATTTTTAAAGCTAATTTTTAAGATACACTTTTCATTTAACATAAAGCAACAGAAAATAGCAATGTGACCTTCACAACATATTATACTTGCTAAAATGCAGAGAGGTAGTCTTATCTACTCAATAAAATAAACTTAATTACAGAGTACTGTTTTCTCTTTGTATTTCTCCTTCCCCTCTCTCTCCCTTTGAAAACTGTTTAGATAGTGCAAAGAAGTGCAATATATATTATTAAAACTTCTTTTGTAGAACTTTGTATTTGGAAGTGTTCATAAAAGGTCTTAGAAGGGCTAAAATATTTTAAGATAGTATTAAAAAAACAAGTATGCCTTATCTGAGGTAAGCTGCTCTTAGTTCTAAGGGTATTTTACCTTGTACAATTTCCAATAATAGATTAACGTCAAAGAAGTAAAGAAATTAGAGAGGTATTACATGTTTATTTTGCTGCTGTGGGCATGTAACCTATGAATTAAAGTACACAGAGATGCTGCTATGTTGAGCATAATCTTGGTTTCAAGCAATTTCTCTCATCTGCAAAGCTTCTCTGTTTGTTTCAAGGAGTATAGATATACTTAGAAATATTCCTTTGCATAAATAATTGCTTCTTAATAACAAACACCTCCATGAAACCTCATTTGCATTTTCGCTAGGCTTACACTGTGTGGCTTAGGAAGAGAAAGACTGTAAGTTGCAGAACTTTATTTTAAATATAAACAAAAGACTCTTCTTTTAATGGTTGAATAAAGTTAACTACTAAGTAATGCTGAACGGAGCGACATCTTTTCTGATTAATAGAAAAATTCTCACTGAAATAATAGCTACTCACTACAAGAAGATTGGAAATCAATTTTGCGATAATCATTTCAGTGGTCAACTGAAGAACGTGTTTCTCCATTATAAATGAAAAGAATTCTAATCTGCTGAACGAGAATGTGTCCTACGTAGTCTCTCTATCCAACTATTTTTCATGGAAAAGGCAGCAAGGAGGAGCAATCCAGCATGAACTCCTCCTTTGGCCCTAGTGTAGTGGGAAGAATGGATATGTGCCATTTTTCTAGACACCTTCTTCCTTTGTACCTTAGACTTTGGGCCAAGTTTCCAACTAGTCCATAAGGCAGATGAATAACAAAGATATCTTTTGTTCATATTTCCCAAGATTTAGTTTCTTAAATCAAGCAGATGCTGAAAAGGAGTATGTGTTTTATAAACTTTGATGTAGATAATATTGATTGATCAGTATATGTTGTGGACTTAGAACATTTAGGATAATAATTCAATTTTATGCTGAAAGTTCCACCAAAATGTATTCATTAGTAAGATTTTGTAGTAGACTTTTTTCTTACTAAACACACAAACAAAATGTTAAAACTTGCAAATTCTATGAGAGTACATCTGTTAATGATTTTACAGAACTGTACTTAAAATACTTTGATTATTCTTAAACTGTTTGCAAATGCCTTATATTGAATGACTGGTCATTAAATCCTCTTCACTGAAAAAATTAAATGATATTACCTAGAGAAAATCAAATGATTTCATGAACCATCTCAGAAGATGTTACAATATATGTCATCATTTTCTTCTTCACTGTGAGGGTGACAGAGCCCTGGAACAGGCTGCCCAGGGAGGTTGTGGAGTCTCCTTCTTGGGAGGTCCTCAAAACCCGCTTGGATGCCACTCTGTGCCATGTACTCTAGGTGTCCCTGCTGAATCAGGGGGGTTGGACTAGATGGTCTCTAGAGGTTCCGTCTAACTTCAATCACCCTGTGATTCTGTCATTTTTACTTTTTGAAGCTTTCAAGACTACCAAGCATCTTCTCAAATACTCTGCTTCAGCATGAAGAAAGAGAAGTAGATTTCAAAATCAAATTACTAAAATTCAATTATTTTATTTTGAAAAATATTATTGATATTAAAATGCTGTTAGAATAATACAGGTTAGCAATATACTCTTATGGGAATTTAAAAAGAAAAAAAGCCAACACAACTCAATCCTGGTGAAGTACACCTGGAGAGCTGCATCCAATCTGGGACTCTCCAGTATAAGACAGATATGGAGAAACTGGGATGAGTCCAGCAAAATCATGGACAAAGATGATTATGGAACTGGACCATCTTTCATACAAACACAGACATCTCTGCCCGGCTGAGGGAGCTAGGACCATTTACCCTGGAGAAGAAGAAGACTTAGAGGAGATCTGATCAATGTGTATAAGTGACTGATGGAGGAGTATAAAGAATAGAGTCAGACTGTTCTCAGTGGTGCCCAGTGACAGGACAAGAGGTGACAGGCAGAAACTAAAACACAGGAAATTCCATCTGAACATTAAAACAAAACAAAACAAAACAAAACAAAAAACCACTTGTTCACTCTGTGGGCAGGTTGCCCAGAGAGACTGTGGAGTTTCCATTCTTAGAGACATTCAAAACCCAGCTGCAATTTGCTCTAAGTGACCCTGCTCTGAGCAGGTGAGATGGTACCAGATGATCTGCAGAAGGCCCTTCCAACAGCAGCAGCAGTTCTCTGGTTCTGCGACTCAATTTTGAATTTTGTTATTAGTTTCTGCAGAGTGTGGTTGTCATCCCATGACCTTTGCCACTCAGCAGCACTAAAGGTAACAAAATTGCTTACTATCTTTTTTTTTTTTCTTAACTGTAAGCTTTTTCTTTCTTTTTGTTTTCCTATTCATTCTAGTGATAGCAGCAGATTCTATACTTTGTATTTTCACTTTGTATCAAGTGCATTTTTCATTTGATATTTATTACATTACTACTTATATGATTTAGTTACAATAGCCATTGCACTGACCTTTCAACTCATTCTTGATTTACCATAGTAAATTGTACTCACTTTTAATAATTTTTATTTTCTCATTTATAGTGATCAGATTACATTGAACATTTCCATTTTGCAAGATAATTCACAACCCTGCACCTAAAATGTACTCTCCATGAAACCTGATTAAATCACACGCTTCACTTTTGATGAATGTTTTCAATATTTCAAGGGACCACAGCAGGAGAGAGAGACTGAGTACAATTCTGAGGCAGGGTAAGTACCCACTGACCTCAGAGCTTTGAATCATGAACATATTTTCTGAATTTCATATCACATTATACCTGGGCTGTGAAAAAATTGTCAGCTTGCCTACCAGCTGATACAGATTTTGTGCATGAAGTACATTGCTGTCTTCTAAGATACCAGCATGCCCTGTGACTTGTCTGTACTTTCTACGAGCAAGAAGGCAGAAATTTGCAAGTTATCAAAAATACAGCAGCACATTTAGGGTTTATATTTTCTGCAGACACAGAAATATTTATAAAGGTTACTCCAGGACAATAATTATGCTTTCTAACAATGAAGTTTCAGGCATATGTAATACTATTCCTGTACTATGATGTCATTCTTAAATATTTTGTTATAACATTGTGACAAGTAAAAAAAGATAAATCTATAAAATATATGGATGTCCTCTAATGATATGACCTCTACACATTTTAAAATTCATTCCAAGAAGGAAGCAATAATTTACTTTAAAATCTAAATTGAAATGATCTGTAGAAATATGAGAAAATTCAAGAGGCAGTCATGGGGAAATACTTCCAGTCCAGAACATTTAGGGATCAGTCATCATTCAGCTTGGTGAAAATTCTTGTTTTTGCAGAGTAATTGTTGCCACAGGAGGTGTACAGTTTCCGGTTTTACTGCAGAGTGTTTTTGACTTAAGACAAAAAATAAGAAACTATTAGATTGGAGTATGTGCTAAACACAAACAAAACTTAATATAGGTTTAGATTATGCAAAATGAGAAAAAGAACAGAGATGTATTTTATTATGGAGGTAGTGGAGTCCAAAACCTTATATCCTCTAGTAAAATCTTTCTCAGTCTTATTTCTTCCCTGCAGTAAATCAAACTACATATATGATGCCATCATGCCTGGAATGACAACTCTTAGAAAGAGGAAGTGCAGACATCAGGAATATGGGAAGACAAACACACTAGCACCTATTTTTATTTACTTCTTCATCAGCTATTGGTCATAATGATAGTCATCTATGTCCAGTCTTCTATGTAAACTTCTCTCTTAATACCAGGCACGTCAGTTTCCAGCAGAACCTTCTTTTCCTTCACCAATGAAAAGAGCTAGGAAAGAAAAGATCTGTCTTTCAGTAAATATTTCAATAAGTACCCCCTTCACCCAAAGCTAAAGGTAATAGTCTGACTCAGCACCATCTGGCTAGCTCAAGTGTGGAAATTTACAGCTCAGTATTGTCCTGGGAGCTTCTCAACCACTTCATATCTCAGATACTTTGGAGTCTGCTTCATTACCTTTGCAAACAAATAGGAAAACCAAATAAATTTTTCTGATGGTCTTTAAGAGTGAAGTATCTCCTCTCCCATCTTGGTATATCTGAAAAGATTTAGTCTCCATTGCTATCCATCATAATCTCTGTAAGATTAAGACGTGCTATCTTGAATGTTTTGCCTTATGAATGGTATTCCCTGATTATTGCACTTTCGTTTATCTCTACATAAATTTGTCTTACATATTAAATTATTTTTGTTTGGGCTTATTTTAATGAACTAGTAGTAGTTTTAAAAGAGTATAGAGAAATAAGCAGACCTGTGTGTGGAGCCTGAAGGCACATGAACATAATCTTCTCTTGATCAAAGTCCTATTGAGAATCCATCGGGAAGTCTTTTATTCGTTAATTTTGTTGAAATGATAGAGGAATGTGAATTCAAGTAGCCCCAAGTAGTAGCTGAGATTGAGGGCTCAGAATCTACAAAACACTTCTGAAGTGTTTCTGTGTCCTCACTAGCTGGAGTGGTGCTGAGGAAGTGTGTTTTCCTTTTTTCTCTCATTAATGGCTTAGAAACACTAAGTAATTAAACTAATCCTTTATGATGGAGTATCAAAATTTTCTTCTGTAACTTTCAAGAAAGGCTTTTTTTGTGATTTTGTCCATTAATTGTTGTTTCTGCTTTATCCACTGAGTTTATTCTAGGAGCTCATGCCAGGTCTATCCTAACCTTGGATAAAAAACTGGTCACTGATACTAATCTGACATCAGGTCTGTTAGCTAAAACAATCATTTGGAAATGACTATGAATGGTGAAGAAAGCATATTTCAAATTACTGTGCTATGTCCTTTCATATTTCTGTTCAAGCCTCTGAATAATACAGCATTTTCACCCAGTCTTATCTTTGTTGGTAGGACATTATCAATTGCTCCCAACAAAGTGGTTAATAAATGTTGACTTTACAAAAAAAAAAAAACCCAAATCCTTCCCTTGGCACAAATCTCAAAAGCCTGCAAAATGATAACAACTTGGTCATTCCATAAGTCCTAGGCAATTTTTGCACTCGTATAATCCCTAGCTTTGGACACCTTTACTTTGCTTCCATTGTAAGATGGTGAATGATAACAAATAAATAAATAAATAAAAGAAACATGATTGACAGCAAACTACAAACTACATTTTATCATTAATCCTCGCATAAGCTTTTATCCAACTTCTTGATCTCAAATTGTTACAAACATTGAAAGAGTCATTATATAGCCCTCGAATGATAACAATTCACAAAGAAAGGACACAAATCCTATTGCTTTGTTTTTTATTTCTGTTTTTTTTTTTTATCATAAAACTGTTCAATCTTTATTGCTTATAACTTGTTTCATCATTTTATTATTTTAAATGAAAAATTTCCATTTAGATGTATATCTGTATGGACTAAGAAAATAAATGAATTTTATTAACTTTGTGTAATTTTTCCAAGCAGTTTTCAGGCAGAGATGTCTGTGTTTGAAATGCTACTCTATATACTTACAAGTCTTTTTATACTGCAACTGAATTTATAGTTTTCTTATTCACTAAACTAGTGGATAAGAGGAACAGAAAGATCCTGCATATCTTTGAATTTCATGTATTAACAGTATATAATAGCATATAAATGTTAAATCTATTAAAACAGAGAAGATGAAAAATCTACTACAATAAAGGAATTTGACTGGCTGAACTGAAGACTGCTGCAACCCACCCAATTTCAGAGCTGAGGAAACTGATGGAAATCCAGAGAAAGCTATTCAGCTGCTTGTCTGAAAAAGTTCTCCATTCAATCTGATCAGCTGAAATCCAAAGAACATGATGAATGGATTTGCTGACTATTCCTCTTTTATTTTTTTTTTTTTTTAGGATTAACATACAACCTTCATCTAAACATTATTTATTCTCATAACTTACTGGTTTTTAAAAGAAACAAAACTCCTCTCTGAATCTGCTCTGAAGACTCAAGCAAGCCTGAAACTTCTAGTCCTTTTTCCCCTTTTAAAATAACAACCTACCTGAGATGCATGTGGTGATTTTTGAGATTTATTTTGTAAGAGATTCTTTGCTTCTTTTATGCTGGTTGAACACATCTGAAAATGCTTATGAAGACTGTGTTTGATGTAGATACTTTTAAAGTAAATGTGCACTTAGAGTAAAATAGACTTTGAAAATATCTTTGCAGCTGGTTTGAATGGGAATCCAAAAGCCTGGAAATAATATGAGAAGTATATTTCTTATGTAGCATTTCACCTGCTTCTGTCAGAGGTATTTTGTAATGTAGTTATACATTCTTCTAAAGAGAAATCCACTGACTCATACCATATGAACTAATTCATATTTTCAAAGCAGGACAGAATCTCTGTGGCATAAAAGGCATAGGTGCTCTCTTAATATTTTTATGACCCTCAAATGTAAGTAATTTAGGTGATAGCACTTCACTATAAGAAATTAAATTCTAAGTATTACTACCGGTATCAGGAACTTGGTTCTGGATTTACAGAAAATCTATGAAATATTCTGCAAAGCTGAACATATTCCTAGCTTATCACATGTAAATTATAGTCCAGGTACTGAGATTTGTTTAAAAAGGGAATCTGATGCATCATCTCACAAGGAAGGGTGTCTACGAAAACAGTACAATATCTATGGAGGCACACAGTCTCCTCTAAATCATGACATCTTTTCTGCTTTAGAAGAGCCCTGCTACTTCTAAGTTCCTTCTCAAAAAAATATGGAACACGTGAAGACCGTGAGAAATTTAAAGATCTCACATCAAAGTCAATCCTTTGAAAATGCTCTAGTGCAGAGGGCTCTATGAAAGCACAGCTGGTTGTCACTGTTGGTACAGCTGTTGGGTAGTTGGGACCCACCACTTTTCCTTCATTCTGCTTAGCTCTTCATTAAGATAATTAACTTAAAGTGTGAGAGACCGGAGTTCATTTTCTTCTGATGTTCAAAAAGTCTCCGCTTGAACTTCTGCTCTCTTATGAGAAGTTCCTTATCCACCAGACTACTCAGTCTGGGGATGAAGGAGTTTCTTTGCACTTTTTCTTGATTGTGATGTGCTCAGAAAGCAAAAATAAAGACCTAATCAGTTTAGAAAGAATGATGTGCATGAATTTCTGTTTTAGGTGAGTGCTTACTCTAGGAAGTCTATGTTCTAGTCAATGTTTCAAAAATGCTATCATTGTCTCTTCTCCATCCCCAGTGACACTGGAAATTCTTGATCATTGAATTCTTGATCACATTCCTTCCATACTGATATGTGGATCATTAAGGAGATTGCTTCATTCAATGATATCTTATTGATTTTCATTCACCACCTACTTTTCTGCAGGGTAGTGTGTGAGATCAGTAAAGACTTTAGAGCTAAAAGTTGACATCAGACTACAGATATTTACACTATAGAAACTCTGTTAATTGTTCAAGGTGGAATGGAATAGCTTTCTTTATAAGACGAAAAATACGCAACATCGCCTGATGCTTGCAATTTCAGAAGTTTTCAATAATCACAGCATCTCTGGGAAAATAACAGAGAGAGATGATGAAATGACTCACTAAAGAATATGAATGCCTCCTCATTTCTGTCATCTTTGGTACAGTGTAAATAAAATGTTCATATGCACATATATATGTATATGTATATATATATACATATGCATGCATACATAAAATATATACAAATACTGAAACAAACTGGACCTCAGAATAAATCTTAGCTAGTCTGAGGAAACTATAATTGTGAGACCCCTTATGCCACAGAAGGTGTAATATCCCACATATGCTACAAAATAGGTGTGAGTGAAGAATTTCCACAGAATATCTATTACAGTGAACATTCATATGCTTGTCTCACAAAAACCCATTTGTGTACCCATGTTAATATGCTACCAATTTAGAGAACACAGTTAGTACTGTCACTTGACAGAGCTATTTGTGTGTTGGGAAATCTCCTGTAATTGTGACTGAAAGGTGTTATAGCCAAGTTCCCTCTTCATGGGAGTGGTTGCCATGCTCTTGCACATTGTTCATTCTGCAGATATGAGACAGTTGGGGAGAAAACCACATAGATGCACAGCAAGATGCTCAGCAAGACTTCTCGGGAGCATAGTGGCTACAGGAAGCTGAGAATCAAGTAGAAAATCAAGTAGTTATTGCAGTCTAGTTGTTTATATTTTCTTCGTTGTTCAAAACTTTCTGCTCATTATTTGAAATGGATCCACTTCTACATAAGTAATTAAGCAGTTGTTGAAGACGAGTCTTGAACCTTGACATTCCACAGTTCCGCTGTGTGCCATAACAGTTGTCAATACAGGATCCCTCTCCAGCTTCTTTTCTGATTACAGCTGGAAATCATCTGTACTTGAGAACCTCTCGATTAAATTTTCACTGAAACTGGAACCTCGTAAAGTTTAAATTTCAAACAATTGACATTTTCTGCTGAAAAATCCTTCATAAAAAATTCCCAGAAACTTCTAACTGCAAAATTGAGTTCCAGAATTGAGACACACACACACAGAGTTTGTCATAGAGGTTATGTTGGCAGTTTCCTTAGTTAGAGAAAATAGCATTTAGTGTTTGATTATACATACGTGGTTAAAGTTTAGAAGTCAAAATGAAATATCACGGTGAGAAATACCAATCTGGAAAGAAATGGCATTGTGAGTGAATGACAGGAAGAGGTTAAATGGAAAGTTGACACTAATTCTCTACCATGTCCTCCGTGTGATATAATAAGAAAATTCATCATCAAGATAAGATCATAAAAACATAAAGGATCAGGCAGGTAACACTGAAGGTGAATCAAAATGAAGGAACAAAGTTCAGATACCTTCCCACCTCAGCAAAGATACGATGCAAAATCTAACACGGATATCTTTAATTGTGAAGGTTTAAAGAGAGAGTTTTGTCCCAGAAAAAATCTCCCTGATCATTCATGGAACAGAACACTCTTCAGGGGACACAGTTGTATTTTCTGGTAATCCAAATTTAGTTTCAAGGCAGACATTGCATAAATTTTTAGTCCTGACGGCTGACAGAGCAATTCACTGTGTCTGATTTTGTTTTCATTTAACCTTGTTAAAAAGTACATTTTTAAGTAATCCAGTAATCCAATAAAAAGTAATCCAGTGCTTAGTGCTCCTTCTCTGTGTGTGAAGAGTTCCTTCAGGTTGCCACACCAGAGGAAACAGTAGAAGAAACCCAAACCACCTGAAATGCAGATTAAAATATTGAGGTAGTTTATTAATATCTGGTAGTGTGACCCGGTTAATTCTGTGGCTCATGTAAATTGCTCTTTCTGCAGTTTATGCAGATTGGTACAGGGAAAAGCACTTGCTTCTGCCTCTGCTTCTGACTTTTCTTTGTAACCACTACAAGTTACATCATCTTTCTGTGATTTCTTTTTTTTTTTGACATGGAAGCATAAGCAATGCAATTACACACACAATGCAGCATTTTGTAAGGATTAGTGTTTGAATAAGAAAGTAAGGATTTAAATTGTTGTGTATTCTGCTATAAATAAGTGATAACAATAGCTGACACTGTCAAATAGGTATATGACTATGCAACTTATTGATGATTATGCCTGAATATTGTAGGCCACAAGAGTGATATATACTGCACAGAAAATATGAGGAAAGTCACATAGAAGTCACAGATATCATCTTCTGGTGACATTCTTATATTAAATGCTTTTTGGTCAAATTTCATAATTTCCCTCCCTCCAAAAATGCTTTTATTGTGGAATAAAATCATGTGTTTTTCAATTTCCACTCCAGTGAACATATTTTACAAAAAGCTTTAAAGTTAAATTAAGAATGCACAACAAAAGATATTTAGAGTTGTATTTAATGTAGGTTTGGGGTTTTCTTTTTCTACTTTTTCCTTTTCCCTTTTCTTCAGTCAGGTATGTCATGATGTAATGACAAGTTAATAGAAACTAAGTTATATTATTTAGGTTGACACTATGCATTTTCAGAAATTCAAGGGATTGCTTTTTTCTTTTTTTTTTTTTTTTTGGTGGAATAATCACTAAAACATATAACATTTAAATATTTGGATGAAACTAGCACTTTAAAGACATGCTAAAGACTTTGACGGGGCATTTAACACCAGTTCATACTCACAGCCTTCAGATATACTGATATTCTCTGACTAAATAACAAAATCAGCCTCAAATTTTGTAAATCATTTCCAAGCAGCTCTAAATCTTCTATCTTTCCTTAACTTACAAAGGTATCCTGTTGTCAGATAAATTGCTCCTGGCTACATCGGTCTAAATGTGATCCTCTCTGTTTAATTCTATTTTGAACTTTATAAGTATGAATGGTGCACATGAACACAAAAAGGTTTAAGTAATGATCCTTCTTAGCTGCATCTGTCCATAGGAAATAATGTAGCATTTACTAAAACCTCTGAACTATTTTCTTCCTGTGGTATGTGTTCTGCTTTTATAAACAAGGTTAATTAGATACATACAAAAGCCCTTTATCTGGGTGAATTCAAAGATGACATTGCTAATATTCTGATACATTTTAATTAAAGTATTTTGAGTATATATTACTCAGACTTTGGATGTCTTTCTGGAGGGCTAAAACTTCCTGGCTATGAGGGTGACACTCTTGTAAAAGTCTATAATTTCCCTTGGCACTAGGCTTCATTTTCTCAAAATAGTCCATCCAGTGATGCCTTCCTTTTTTCATTAGGATTCTGATGTCTTCTGACATTGATGATAGTGGCAGAATAAATTTTGGGAGTTTTTTTCTTGATTTATTGCTTCAATATTGTATTTTCTAACATTTGCAACTCTCCCTTAGGGAAAATATCCTTGTAGCCTGACCTGCATGTCCTTATTTAGAGGGAAGCAAACTGGTTCATTTGAAATAACTTTGGGATCCTAACCTTTAGCCATTCTGTAATATTTTGGGCTATATCTTTGCATACATTGTTTTAATATTGAAACATTTTTACTGACAACTAAAATTAAAAGCAAAAACAAGGACTGAATATTCACCTCTTCTTAAAAGATGTATGGATTTTTTATTCTGAAAAAAAAATCCATACATCTTTTAAGAAGAGGTGAATATTCAGTCTATGGTCTAGTCCATATTCTATCTATGTCCATATTCTAGTCTATCTAGTCCATATTCTTTATTCTGAAAAAAAAAATCCATAGATAGAATATGGACTAGACCATAGATAGAACTGGTTTTATGTGCCTTCCTCAGCTAGGTCTTTACAAGCTATGCGAGTGTCCTGAGAGAGAGTATAAACCATTGGAAGGACTGGGAAATTGTCAGAGGAATGAAGAGGAAATAGAAAATACCTGAGGATAGAAGGCAGCAAGGATGAAGTAAGGACACAGAAAGACTTAGTAGGACAAATTGTGGTTCAAAGTATGACAGTAAAAACATCTAACCTCACTTATTTCCCCTCTGTTTTCCCAAACAACCTACAGGTATGGGTCCTTCAGGCTTTCAGAACTGGCTTGGCTGATGAAAAGCAGCATCTATCATCAATCATACTGATTCAAAGTCAAACATTTTGAGGCAGGATCCTTCTCAACATCTTATGGCTACTGCATCAAAACTACAATAAAGATGCCTGTGGATATATGTAATTCATCATTTATAAAAACAATGATGCTTCTGGATAGAAGCTGAATAAAATAAGAATCCTCAACATACAAACTGATATCTATATTTTAAACGATGTGTCTTTGAAACAGATTTTTGCTAAAATTGTATTTAGTTTGTGAATATAATTGACAGTTAACAAAGAATATCTTAGACGAAACAAAGTATTCATAATTAAACCTCAAGTTTCTCTAACTGAATTTGAAAAAAATTATCATGATATCATATTAACTCCAGTTATATAGTATAATTTCCTCAAATGCTTAGAGAATATAAGTGACAGATTTAAGATAAGTGATAATAAAGTATTAAAAGAATACCTAGAGCAAACTATGCTCAAAATGCAAAGTAGCTATTTCAGCTACTTAGTGCTGTAAAGAAAGGGTTTTGCCATTTAAAATAAAAAGAAAGGAAGAAAGTATTTCCCTTATTTGATAATTTTTCAACAAACATTTGACTTTCACTGTAAATATTTTCTAGAACAAAATAGTTTATTCAGGGGATAATATTTTACTTCTTTTTTTTTTAATATAGTGGAAAAAGGGGATTCATATGTGCATGAACTGACAAAAGCTTTGTGTCATTAAGAATGAAAGCCTGATAATCTCCATATTTCTCCCTTTTCCTGACATCTGCATTGGAGTGAGGCTGACCAATCTGTTGTTTTTTTTTTGCAAGCAGAACCACGATGCCAAGACATCCTTTACAATGAGGACAAAATTCCAAGCTGGGCACATACCAAGTCTTGAGTTTCATGGCATTGGAACTACAATGTTTGAGAGTGGACAAGAAGGGTCTTGTTTTTATTATTATTATTTTTTTTTTTTGTGAAAAACAAGTATATAATGGAGGACAATTGCATGATCTCTTTATTATAAGAAACAGATGCTCAGGGTATCCAGTGCTATGTACACTGGCAGTGGGAATGGAGCTCCCTTGGAGAAAGGATGTAAACAGATACTCAACAGAGAATACTTGTGTCAAGAAACTGATACAAATGGAAGGACAGAAAGACTCTTGCTTTCTTTTTATTAGCTGGGTTCAGTTTCAGAGTAATCAACAGCTCCACCAAGCCCATTGTGAGCCACTTTACCCTGTTGAGGTCTGAGTTCATAGTTAGTGTGACTATCTGTGCATGACACTGTAGGATTTAAACAGTTGCCCTGAGTAGAGCAACACAGCAGGGTAGGGACTGAAAGGAAAAGATGACTTAGGTACAGGCAGGTGGTCATCATGTAAGTCTTCCAAGGCAACAAGGCAACAATAAGGACTTCAGCTACAAACTTAAGAAAGTAGAGATAAGCAGAGGAATTTGGGGAAAAAAAAAGAAAAAGGAAAAGAAATTGGTAATAAAAAAATGATGTATTCCAAATATCATGAGTAAAAGATGGCTCTAGTGACATTGCTCCTGAGAGGGGATGGTACAATAAGATACGGAAGCTAATATAGTTGAGATGGATAGTGTCACACTTTTAGCAAAGGGAAGAGAAATAAATACTAAGAAAGATGCTCAGTTGTCATAAGTCACTGACTCAGGACAGCTCTAATGCCTAAAGCTAAAAAGCTACTTTAAAGGCTCCCAGAGAAATGACTCAAGAGAGAAAAAAACACAACATGGGAATGACTCTTCAGTTGCATCTTATCATTGCTGCTTATCTGCCATCATCGCAGAACATGGAACAGAGGAAGCAAACAGCAGTCCAACTCCCAACAGTCTTCCAACATTGTAACTCCGCTAATAAAGTTTATTACCAGTTCTGCCTTGTGGAAGAAAACTGATCAATAAAACATACTTTTAAAGTGATTGCTTAACGCAGTAAGAACAATCCCATTTAGCACTTACA
>JAVCKT010057640.1:0-10760 GCA_032273925.1 Rhynchotus rufescens
CTCCCTGGGCAGCCTGTGCCAGGGCTCTGTCACCCTCACAGGAAAGAAGTTCCTCCTCACCTGGAGATGGAACTGCCCGTGTTTCAAATTATACTGATTGCCCCTTGTCCTGTCACTGGCCACCACTGAGAAGAGTTTGGCCTCATCCTCTTTACATTCTCCCCTTAGATATCTGTACATGTTGATAAGGTGCCCTCTCAACCTTCTCCAGGCTAAACAGACCCAACTCACTCAGTCTTTCCTCATATGAGAGATCCTGCAGTCCATTTGAGGATGGAGTGTGAAGCAAATGTCTAAACATTTATTGCAGCATGCCCGTTCTTCCCTGTCATTGTGCCTTGAGGCTGAAGATCCTACTTAGATGAAATTAGAGAAACTGAATTTGCTGTAAGTGGAACCAGTCTTTCCTTTCATGGTGCATAAAGGATGGTGCTTCCCATTGAACAAAGACCTTGGTGAATTATAGAGAGTAGGAATAGAAATCAGATTTCCCATTGATACACATGGGATTCTGACTAGTAAATATTTTCAGATATAATAAGATGAAAATCTAAAGATACAGATATGGCCTGAAATCATTGGAAATATAGACTCTGTTTGGTTCACAACTGAAAAAAGGTGAAAAATGGTAATCATGTCACATTAATTTTATTACTTATTTATGTATTGACTTCAAAAGTAACAGAACTTTTTCATACTCTTCCTTCAACAAATATTACATTTAATTTTCCATATATTCATATATTCTAAGTATTAGATTTTCATGTGATTTGCAAAAATTAATTGGAAAAGAGTGCACAGATAGATGCACAGATAGATATATGCACAATTTTGAAACCAACATATGTCAATGCAATTGTATTTTGCAATGAGGTCAGCCTCCTGGAGAAGATTTCCTCAAAAATGTATTTGTGCGAATGAATCATTTTAAGATTCCACAGTCAGTGGAAGTTGTCAGAGGCTTTTCATATAAAATATTACAGAACATTATGAACATCAAAATTCTATGGCAGAAACAGTTCTGTTGAGCACTGCAGTCACTTCTCAAGGATCAGATCAATACACTTTCTGTCAAAGGGCAAAATCTGCTACAACAACCAGAATTTATTTTTCAAGAAAATGTTATTTATAATACAGCCTGCTAAGTAACTCTATGGCAATAGAGACATTTTCTTTTGAAGTAAACTGAGGAAGTACCATACAGATTTTCAGTGCATTTTCACAGATTCAGGCACTGTCTTGCAAAAGCTCATGAACATGTTTAACTTCTCACAGAGGTCTATTTATTTCAACAGAACAGATCTCTGCGCAAAGGTGAAGTAAATATGTATGTCTTCTCCATAACAAAACCTTTGTTTCTGACCCTGCATAAGTATAACCTGGCCAAACTCTCTTTACAGCAAGTGCAAAGGCCTGTTTTTACAGCCAGCTCTCAAGGTATAGTCAAATCCTGGAAGCATTTTGTGTATGCTTAGCTTTTCAGTGGAGGTATATTCCTTTATCTGATTCCAGCAGATGTTTGAAAGACTTTCAATGTTTCAATTGTTATTCTTTGTGTATTTTGTTTGGAACCTTATGAGATACTTGCAAGAAGTGTTAAGACTTGTCTCTGATACAAGACACAAAGATAGAAGAACAGGTTGAGATTTCTTTGCTTTTGAAGAAATTAGTAACATATTTTGAAGGACCTGTCGTCATCGGGACTTTTTGGTCAGATAGGCCTTACTTTCCCATTCTCTGGGAGCAGTCAGTATCAACAGTCAGTCAGGTCAACAGTTAATCAGTAAAAATAATTGTTTTCTTCTGTTGGAGGAAAACAAAAAGATGCCATCAGACTGATGGCATGATTATTGTTACAGTGGTGAGGAAATGAATCTTATTGAATTAGGCCTTTTGTTTGGGTTGAAAGACTTTTTTGTTTGTTTTTGATTTGTACGAACTTGATTACCTGAAGCAAGGATTCCTGTTTCTTAATTCAGATCTGAGAGCTACAGAAATAGTAATGAGATGTTCTCTGTTTTTATAAATGTTCATATAGGAAAGTTAAGATGGAACTATAGCAAGATGTAACTTTTAGATTCTGTCTATAGATAATGTGAGAAGCTGAGCAGCCCTCTAAAGAAATCCAGAGTCAACCTAATCCAAGAGGTGCATCTGTGTCTCTTCATCAGTTACAGGGGGAGCCCAAATCCATCTAGTCCAAGTGGGACAGTGTGGATCCTTATCCAATTTTCCTTTTTCTTGGCCCCATAATCTTTTGCCTACCTATATTCAAAGGACTTTATTCATTGAAGAAAGACAGCAACCCTGGAAGCTCATCCCCCTATTCACGCTTTGGCTATGAACCTACCAGATAGTTATCCAGTCTATCCATAGATTTATGCCCAGACCTTTAATTCTCTCTCGGATATAAAGCATGGGCTGCACTGCATTGGCTTGGCTTGCCCAAGACTCCTCCAGGAGAGCTCTTGCAGGCGCAGCAAGCACAGGGGAAGGAGGCCGTGCGGGCTGCAGGACATCTTGTGGAGCCGCGCAGAAGGGCAGCAGCTGCCGCGCTCTGCGCCTGGAGGGGAAGCAGGGCTCAAAGCAGAGGCCTGAACTTCCGGGCCCGTCTCCTGCCCTCACGACTTTTACATAAGCAATCGTGGTTCGAGAAGGCGCCTTTCTGTTTTCCTGATGAGCTCTCCTGATAGCGCTTTCCATCAGGTAGCCTGCTCTGAGGAGCTTCTCTGCTCAGCTTCTCAATACCTGTTTTCTCCTCTGCCCAGGAGTAAAGCTCTCTAACAGAAAGGAGTAACTACTTGAAGCCAGCACTGGTTTTTGAAATTCTGTAGTCCAGAAATCTGCTTCAATTTCTTATTTATAATGGAGACCCTTTGGAGGCAGGGAACAGGACATCTTCAGAGGTGTCAGCAGTACCTTTCTTCATGGATGTCATTCTTGCTTTGGCAAAGTCTTTTGTACCTGTTTGTTAAGAATTTCCTTAAGCTGCCCCCCAGGAGTAGAAGAAATAACAACATTTGAGATTTGAGATGTCACTTTTGTTCATGCAAAGCACTCGGCTCTCATACCAGCTCACACCTTGCCATTAGCTAGTCTGTCTGTATTACTGACTTGTCAGTTGCAATGAGTTTGCAATGAGTTCCTCATGTTCTCTTTAAAGAGCCTCTCTGAAGTCAGCCTTGCACAGGTCCCTTGCTCAGCTGCTCTTACAAAGGAGAAAGATTTAAGGAATATAATGACTTAGTGCTCGGCTGCACACTCCTCTCTTTACTACATGCTTCCTCCAGGTTGAAGGGTTGCTAGAATAAGTCTGGGTAATGTAGACCATGTTGCGGGAGATTCAGACCTCCCTTGGGCCATATTTCTCCTCCTCAGATTATTGCAATCCACTGAAAGAAAAAGGGAGAAAACAACAACAACAACAACAACAAAAGCACAAGCCCAAGGCTCTTCTCCCTCCAGGGACATCTGAAAGCCACAGGTCACCTCAAGCATCCTTGGACAAGGTGCTATCATGAAGCTGTGGTACCCTTTAGTGTCAGCCCATCTATGGCTCAAGAGGCTCGGACCAACTCTAGTCGAGACAACCAGTCTTATCCTGGGGGTTTAAGCAGGTCTCATGTTTGTCCACCAGCAATAGAAAACTCTTGTGCAAAACTCTAATTCAAATTCTCTTCAACAATTTGTTTTTTAACCACAAGGTATCAAGTTTTCATTTTTTCTAGCCAACAGAGAAGGTAAAATGGCCCCAACAGGTGTAGAAAATGAGCATTTAAGAATCCACTCATAATCCGACAGACACAAAGTAAATGTATTCAATAAATATTTTATTTTGACGCATATTCGTATTTTAAGAAAATACTATAGCCAAAGGGATGCTTACAAAGACTGACATGAAAAAAAATAGCAAAGCATAAAATTACCATTTTCCTGTGAAGAGAGATTTTTCTACTCGGAATTTTTTTTTATATTATTCATAGAGTACTATCAATGTGCTCTGCACTGCTGAGGCTGTATACCCAGCCATGGGACAGTATGGTTTCCAGAATCATCTAAAGTGATTTGGAGACTAGGAACTAGGAGTTATTAGGTGCTGTTACCTGTCTTTTGCTGTCCACAGGGCTCACTGTCTAAACTCTTGAAGTCATTAAGAGACTTCCCACTTACATCACAGGGCTCTGTATCAGGCCTGCAAGGTGCTCTGAGCTCTCTGCAAGGAGGAAGCAAGCTTTCTGGAATGGCAGGGTCTTTGGACTGAGAGAGACAGTTCACTGAGGATAATGTTAGCAACCTTTTTAGTAGGTAATATTCACTGTAACAATGCATGCAGCTGAGAAGCACTAGAACAGTGCTAAATACGTATTTTGCTTTATTCACTGAATTAACAAGGAAACCTATGAAAAGAACACCCCAGTTTGATTCAAACTGCTGCAGTCTTCACTCGCACCTTATCCAGGGAAAGCTCAAGTTATCCTTGGCAGATCTATAGCATCCAGTCAAGATGAGCAAGGCGAAAAAAGTGACTCACCTTGTTCTCTTCTGTCTATTCAAATGAGAGAGAACGTGGTTGTTTTCTGTTATGAAATCCAGTCTTGTTCAGATTCCAAGCTGATAAGTATGAGGGCCTGAAAATATCAGAAAACTGTGGTTTAGTAAGAGAAATGCTGGGCAAGTCAGGGAACCATCCTGTTGGTTTTGGAAAGAATGACAAAAGTTCCACTGACTTCAGCTGGGCAGAGGCCAGGCCCAGTGGGCCTAAAACTCCACTTGGCACCTCTTCTATCTTCCACATGCAATACTGACAGGGATCCTACAGGCAAAATTAAACTGATTGTGGCACTCAGACATCACCCAAGAAGTGTTTTTTGTTTGTTTGTTTGTTTGTTTTTTGTGGTAATGGTTAACTGTGTGTGAAGAGTCAGCAGAAGCAGGACTATGAAGGACTTGGATGGTACACAAACCTCACTTCGTTTCTCTATATAACTGAATTTCATGCTGAAGGAGTTAAGCAAGCATGTCTTCTTCTTAGTGGTTCTTTTTATATAATAATCCATGATGGGTAGGTGGTTTTAAAATATTTTGGAAGTGCATATGCACTGCTCTAAAAGGTGTTAGTTTGATGGTGGAGAATTAAATCTCAGATTTAATCACACATAAGAAATGACTCTTTAACACTTTTATAATTTCTTTAGTTGGAATGGAGGTTCAACAGCATCATCTGGCTTTTCCAGCCCCCAGCACAACTGCCATGTAGCAGCCTTGCAGCTGCTCAACGCTGAGGACAAAGATCAACAGAATGCAAATACCAAGTGTCATGTGCATAAACTCTGGACCAGTCACTGTTAGCATCCTTGTATTATTGTTGTATCCATCAATGGTGAGAAAACCAGGCCCTTCAAAAGTTACTTTACCTGAAGAATTTGACCTTTTTCTAATTTTTAGGCCAAAATATTGCCTCACAATATACATAGGAGGCCCTAACTGGACTAGGCAACTGTTATACACTTTGATATTGAGACACTATGATGTTTAACTCTTGAATGTTGTGTGATATTATTCCCCTCTCTGTTTCACACACACACACACACACACACACACACACACACACACACACACATCTGTTCAGAACCTAAAGCCAATAGCTATAGATTATAAATCTATATAAATTGATATATTGCTCCAATAACACACATGTTTTGCAGAATAAAGAAATAAGTTCCTGTGGTAACAAACGTGCTTGGCTATCGCCATGAGACTGAAAGCAGACCATCCCTATAGACATCAGTGTGGAGACAGCCTGACAAATATCATTCTATGGATCTGCTTCGGTGTTACTCTAAAAGGTCTGGATAAAGTTGGAGAATAAAAAAGGTCAAAGCACTATTTAAAATATTTGATATTCTAACAAAAATAACATCAAAGTTTCATCAAATGGTTGTACTCAATTATCTTGAAAGGAAAGGTAGCAACCTCAGAATATTTTGTGTCAGAGTTCAGCCAAAATTACATCCTAACCTTGGAGAAAGTACTTTATTACTCCTAGTAGCCAAAATACGCCCAACTCTATTTGGCCCTTTTCATTAAATGAGCAAAGTCCATTTACACAAAAGCTACTTTGAGAGAAGAATCTATATCACTGGCCCTAAAACATACATGGATATAGATGTGAATGAAATCATTTTTTCCTTGATTAAAAGTGCTATCGAGGTTGTATTCGGCACAAGGAGAGATTATGAAATACAAAAACAAACAAATAAAAAAAAACACAATAAAATGGCCTACGTGGAAAAACAATGGGAGGAATACACAGCAGAATGCAGGGAGAGTGAAAAACAAGTGCAGAGAAAAGATTAAAAAGAGAAGGGGGATAAAATTAATGAAACAAAGTTTGTACTATATTCCTCTTTGAATCTGTCTTGGAGGACAATAGCTATTCCTATTTGACTTAGAAGACAATAAGTATTCCAGCTTTTTATAAAGTGGCAGAACAGCTCAGCACAAAACACAACAGAGAAAGAGCACGATTTTCTCCCTCGGCAAACAATGTTTATAATCAGAAATCAAATCCTGTCGATAAAAAGGCATAAAGGCAAGAATGACAAAAAAAAAAACCCATAAAATATCCCTAATGTAGAATCGCCTTGTTCAGTGTTTCAGTTGTGCAATGTCGGACTTGTGCTCTCATTTTCCTAGAAGACATTTTCTTGTACGACCATCGACAAATTAGACTTTATGAAACTCAGAAGGAGAGGGGCTCCTTCTCATACCTTTCTGCTATCAATAGCCATGCAAGAAGTTTGCTCTCTCTCAGACAGGTACATCTAATTGCTGAATGATTTAGAGGCTCTCATGTTCAAAGCTCCTTGAGGAGGAGTGGTCCTCAATGAGACTAGGCTGCTCCGTCTAGCACCATTTTGAGGTCGTCACTAGTACACTTAGACTGACAGTGCATCATTTGGGCAAGTCACTGCTGTAAAACATCTGGAATTACTGAGCTAGCAGAGAGTTAAAAGTGATTATTATCGCAGCTTCTAGTATTTTTCCCAAAGGCAACTGATATCCAGTCATTTCAATTGTTATTTCACATTTGCTGATTCTCCATTGTAGTGATGTATTTAACCTGTCTTTCTTGCCCCATTTCAGAAAGAGGCTAAACCAGTCTAGAAACAGGCCAACTAAATTTTCAAAGCCATAAGGGACATATGTTGTTTCACCCATCTTGTTTCTTATGCCAAAGGCTCCAATTTAGGTAGGACTGTTGTATTTGGGGTAAGTATGCATGGGATGAACCTCAGAAGCACAGTGGGTGAATGTATGTTTTGTTTAAGTAAACTTGCTTATAGCAATCACCTGTGTTCCTATTTACATGCTCACTCATGGCTCCATATATTTAGCTTCTTCTCCTTGTAAACCTGTGTGTATAAGGAAACTTTACTCGGCATTCACTGCATAAATGTGTTAACAGGCAAGTGGGACTGTGGAGACTTTATTTATATTGGTGGGCATTTACTTATATCATTGCACCTGCTGAGACAGTGCTTTAACACATATTGTAGCTCCACAATGTAGCCTTACATAATCAGCTCCTGCCTATATGTGGTTAGAGCCCTCCCTGCAAAGCAGAACTGCATATGGAATCAAGCAAAGCTGAATTTTTTACCTGTAATATTTTATTTCTGGCTAGGGAGCAGGTTGTATTTTATTCTTTTTTTTTTTTTTTTTAATTTGTGTTTCATGTTGTTTTGTTGTTTATCAGAACGTCCATGGGAAAACAGTATTTGCCAGTTCAGTGATAATAGATGCAAAGAGTCCAATGAATGAAATGAATTCATCCAAAATAGGAAGGTGAAGTGGTTCCTGTCAACTATAATGTGAAAAACCGGGAGGATTTGTCCTTAAGGAATCATAGAATCATTAAGGTTGGAAAAGACATTTTAGATCATCGAGGCCAACCATAAACCCTTCAGTACCATATTGGCTAAACCATATTCCAATCAGCACTTCCCACATCAGTTAACACTCTATATGGTAAGGAAAGAAAACAGAACAGGGTGCACGGTCACAGGGTCTCCTCATCCACCCCATACCTGTTATCACACACTTGCATGGATGCAAAGACACTGAGTTCTAAATTGCAGCAATTCCAGCAGAACAGCAAAACTTGGAGAATGACCCCAACCTGATTTACATGAATGTGATCCTTCCCAGGAACTCCGAGAGGGTTTGGGACAGGAGGACCCTTGTTAGAGTGAGTTCACGCAGTGAACTAGCAGTGTTGTTAATTGTTGGTATTGATTTGTGAGGGCAAACAGAATGAGCATTATACTTATTTTTTGGCGAGTTAGCATCTTACTTCAGATTATTCATGAAATAATGCATGCACGAGTACATCCAATGCACATTCTAAAAGGTGCCTTCCAACTGTTTCCAGCTGACTGGTACAGGACCTAACCAAGAGTACGAACATACCAGACTGAATGCCAGTCTGAGTACAGATTCAAGTAAATGGCAACAACAAAAGCAGGACAGAAAATCAAAAGATATGTGAATATTAAAAAAAAAAAATCAGAATTCATTCTGTCATGATGACTTTGGCTTTGGAAGATCCATGAGCAGGTCCACAGGCTACCTACAGAAGATAGGAATAGTCCAGGGTTTATGTCCATAACTTAAGACTGGAGGAAACGCAGCTGGAAGACCACAGTCCTCCAATGCAGCCTGGAAAAATCCATTGCTTTGTGCTTCGTTTTTCTACTTGTAAAACAGACATACTGCGTAAGTTCTTACTAATCAGAAGCATGGTGAGGTGTGGGACTGGACTCCGGTAACAAACCTGATTTGCTACTGAGCTAGAATGAGTCTTAGAGAAAGCAGCATGCTCCTCTTCTCCCTCATCCTTCTAGTGCCTGAAACGTGCAAGGGCTTATTAAAGCCTTTATGTCCCCTCACGGCCCACTAAAGCCAATGCTGAATCCCTTTCCAAGGCTGCAACCAGCCCTTTGTGTCAAAAGGATTCTGTAGGAAGCCCAGCATATATATATGAGTAACTGTTATCACTGTTACCTGTTACTGATGTTGTTATTGCCATACCTATCTATGCATACATGTGTGTATATACATATATAATCATATATATACATGTGTGTATATACATATATAATCATACATATACGTGTTTGTGTGTATACATATATGATCATACATATGTGTGTGTGTATATATATTTCTGAATTGCAATTAAAGGTACTAATGTTTCTCATTAAGATTTGGGACTTGAGGTGCTTAGTTTATTCCCTGTTCCACCATGGAACCTGCCAGATGTTCCCAAAAATCCTTAGGGCCAAGTTCTGCAGCTGTTTCCATATACTCATAAAGGCTGGATGAGGGCCTAGGATAACCTGCCTCCTTCCTGATCTGCTTTTACTATCGGTATTTAATGCAACAAGCATCTTGTGTCGAGAACAGAAGTTAGTTGACAGAGGGCATTTTCCCTGCTCTAGAACTGACTTGCTTTGTGAGCTTCCACATCCCATTCTGGTTTGTGCCCAGGTGTAATTATTCAGCCTTTTAAAGAGTTTTCCATCAATTGTAATTGATGGATTGGGTGGATTTATCCTGAAGGAAACATTAGCTCTGCTCCCCGTACACTAGCAATCATCATGTACGACATTTTATCCTGAGATAAAAAGGAGTATATATCACTAAAACATTAATACCACTGGTATTTTGTTGTTACTGAAATATGTGGAGAGAAGCAATCACATAGATGTGTCAGAGAGGGGCAATTTTTGTTTGGCTTTTGGAGTGTTGCATATACGCTCAGAAGCACGATGAAGAATGAATAAACAAAAATTATCCTAAAGTTAAAAGCTGTACAGGCAAATGTGTTTATATCAACCAACCTCCTCATTTCTCTCCAGTAACAAAAATTTAGGATGCATCACTTACTTGTCTGAGAAATTCGATTGCAGGCCTTCCATCTCGCTGTTGCTATCAGTATCGCAAAATAAGAGATCCTGACAAGTACTTATAAATCAGCGATGGCAGGGGAATATCCTACTGCAATCAAGGAGAACTCGGGCACTATTTTCATACAGCCAGGGTTGTGCTCTCCGATTGTAAATCCTTGGAGCAAGTAAAGAGTCTTAGCACTAAGCTCCAGCTTCATGGAAAGACGGAGAAGGGACAAGCCTTTGAAGCCATGCAGCCAGCTTGTTCCAGGTAGATCTTTGTGGAACAAGCAAGACCACACCAATGATGATCCTCACGGGGGTGAACAGCTCCCTCAAAGCCAATGGGAGCATCTATAAACCACCCTCAGGTTGAGACCTCCACTTACGACGTAAGCTGCTCTGTTAATTTTGAAAATAGTACTTCTGTGGTTGCAGGAAAAAGTGGAATGGAAGCAACAAGACAGCCTGGATTATTTAAGAATGAAGGGGAAATACTTACAAACATAATCTGAGCACTGCTGAGCACATACAGTCTAAGTTCATCTAGGCAGCACTCCAACGCAGTCACAGATTTGAGGCTTCTTTATCAATACCCAGTTCATCACAAACCATAAATCTCCTCTAAGATCTCTGCATGCCTTCCCATAACTTCCATTTGAAGAAATGCAGTCAGGACCATGCAAATCAGTGTTTTTTATTTAGGCTGAAACAAACAGTTGTATTGCAGGCCAGGAAAGTATGGAGTGCACCCTGAGCAAGTTTGCAGATGACACCAAGCTGGGTGGAGTGGCCGACACTCCGGAG
>JAVCKT010057687.1:0-16319 GCA_032273925.1 Rhynchotus rufescens
TATGTGCTGGAATACATATTTGAAATACCACAGTTAAACTAGTGCAGTTATCTCAAACAGAAAATGTACATGTGTACGTGCATATAAACCTTTATTTTTTCCTGAATCATGACTGTTATTGCACAGAAGTAGATAATCTATTTATGAACCAGTCCTATAGTTTGTTCATGTACCTCATTAATTAAAAATAAAGCTACAGTAGTTCCAGAAGGATGTAATTCCTCATCTTCAAAGCAACCTATACTGTCAGGAGCCTAAATTTTGTGACTGCTGCGCTCTGAATTATGCCTGGGGAACTGCTGCAGCAGACACGCTTGGCCACGTCTGGCATCACCTCCTGGAGGGCAGGCACCACAGTCAGGTCACTAGAGCCATAGGCCTTGCTTAAGGAGCTGGCAAGCCAGGCTCTTAGGAAAAGGCGAGTACGAAAACTAGCTAAATCAACAGAAAGGCTCCAGCAGAACTGGCACCAGCCTGGAGACAGCAAATGAGTGACTAAATGTCCAATATCTTCGTCTTGAATGTTTTGCGGTTCCCCAGCCAGCTGCTGGCCTCACGCTCTCTTTCCTGCCAGGAGGAAACACGTATGGGATTTCACTGCGTGCCAAGGGTGGATCTGACCCCGATGCACACAGCCAGCTCAGAGCACTGGCGCTCCTAAAGCTGCACATAAGCTTCACTTTCAGACTATAAAAGTGTGCAGCTCTTGTATGGATCCCTCCATGTACAAGTCAGCATAATGCATTGTCAGGGATGTGTAAGATTAGCAACTAGCTGTAATTTTGCATTGTGCTTTTGCAGAAAAACGCTGCTTAATGAAGTGGATTTGCTAGGGAGCTCCGGCACCACAGAGGCAGCTCCTCTGGTGCACATTTCATTTAACCACGTAGGAAGGTTGTGCTCGGCAGAGCTCTGCAAAATCCTCAGGACTCGTGACGCAGTAATGGGTTGGGCTGGACATTCATGAGAACTGTTTGTGGATACAGGCACACACACATGGAAAAAAAGAGCAAGACAATACTGGCTAAAAACATTGTCTGAAATCAGGCAAGAACGACACACGGCTGCTCTGCCATGCTGTTATCTCAGATACCCCCATTCAAGTTACACTTCCTTTCCAATTTTCCTAGCATCCAGCTCCCCCACCCTCAAAGTAAAAGGGCTGCAATCTTAAATGCTGTTTAAAGTTTAGAACTTACTCTTAAGGCATTAATGCCCTTTTCCTCACACATAAACAGCTGTGTAAAAATAGGGCAGATCAGGGTGTAGATATTTAGTGTCTTGGATTTAAGTACATAGTCCAAGTGTTCCTTCAGTATTTTGATTCTTGAAGTAAGCTCATGGAAGTTACTGTTTAATGAGTGCATATATAAGCAGGCAAAACGGGACATTGTGCTTGTTTTTTTACATTTAGCAGAAACTTTTCACAGAACTTTGGAGATTTGGACCACCCTTCATGTGCCAAGCCTCAAGAAGCCTCTCACGCCTTGTGCTCCTAAGCCTCAACAGAGAAATCAATTGGTTCAGCAGACTGCAGTGGAGCAGGGTTTATTTTTATATTTGGAGGGGGAAAGGAGATCAAGCCAGACCATATTTGTTTTTTTTTTTCCTACTGACCATTCTGTAAGAAGCAATGAACAGAAGGTTGTACATGTATCATATTTCACTGAGAAATACTGAGTTTCTATTTTAACCGGTTTAAAGAGGAATGTGCAAACTTTATTTCAACTCATGGGTCTAAATAGAGGGACTGGTGCACAAAAAAAAAAAAAAAGAACAAAAAAAGAAATACATAGCTTTACTCAGCAAATTCCTTTTCGAAACTTCATTTTAACTATCTCAGAAGATGAACAACACAAAATAAATAATAAAAAAAATCCCCCACATTTCAGCACTATTTTAGTATGAAAATAAGTACTTCACTATCCCATGCTTCTTTATACACTTCTCAAATAAGTGCATTCATTTCGCGTAAGACACGCAGGTAACAGACTGAAAGCCTCCCTGCACACAGGAACAGAACTGGAAACTTGATTCATTCATTGCCTTCCACAGAATTTTTCAGTGAAAATTCCTTCTTTGAATTTTAATTACACCTTATTTCCTGCTTAGTGTCTCCATCATATACAAGGTAATACCGATCATATTGCTTTGCTCCTTCTGCAAACAGGATATCCAGAAACAGTAAGAATGCAACACCAAAAAAACCACAGAACTCTATCAGAGAGAAGGAAGATGATTATACCTTTAAAATGAAGGGCAATTATGACTATTGGGAACTGAGCCACAGCCTTTTAGTTTGGTATCACATGCTAAACCCAACAATAGACTGGCTAGTGAAACATGGTTTCTAATTCTGTGAATGTTTAATTTGCATTTTATAACATTTAAGTGGGACTACTGATTTAAAGAGAAAAGGAAATGAATGTGTGAAAGATGCAAGAAATCTTCATTGAATATTTTACCCATTTAGTTTGTCGTGGAAGCTTCACTCCCCTTTTTCCAAAATTACGTATGAGCCGGCCCCCTCTGACCTCCTCTGCTAACACTGCTCTTGGTTAGCTGGTCAGGAGGGCTCCTGCACACGGAACTGCTCTGGGGCAGCTGGTTTGGTAGCTCTGGGAGAAGAAATGGCATGTTCAGAAGCAGCTAGTCACCACAGGACACTGTTACTGTTCTCTCCAAAGGCCCCAACAAGACAGAGCAGACCAGTAGGCTGCTTTGGTCTGCAAGAGCAGGTCATAACCAGCATAAGCAGGTGTGTCTAGACCAACGCAAAACTCCTACCAAAGCTCATCTGGATTCTCGAGTAGTAAAAGACCAGCTTCAAAGGATCAAGCAGACTCAAGTCAGGCTTCTAGAACATACAAAGACTTGTAAATCACTGCTGGCTGCAAAAAGAAAGAGCAGCAGAGAAAGCTCAGCCAGAGGGAATACCTTCCAGCTTGCATTCAATTAAGATGGAAGAACTGAGGACGAGAGAGATGAGAAAGGAAGAACTGTGGAAAGCCAGGGGGTACATTCAGTAGACATAAAAACTGAGCAGATCTGTTGAATCAAAACCACTGCAGGACACGTATTCAGGATCCGCACTGTATGAAAAGGTTTCTACTGGGTACTCAAAGGAATCTGCCTGGTTGAGGCATCATGTTCTCTTCAAAGGCCTTTTTTTTCTGAAACCTTTTCTGAAGAACTTTTAAGTGCATTTCTTATGAAGCTTGTTTATACTGGCCTTAGACTCAAAATATACAGTTTGAAAATGCTTCCTCCTAACTTTCAAATAGTTTTCTGTCTAACATATGAATACACTAAGGACACTAATGGAAAACAAAAATTTTCTATTAAAAAACCAACCCCCATATAGGGGGGGTTGTTTCACAACCTCAGCACTAGAGAGACTAGAACAGGAGAAAGAAAACCTGGATACCCAACATCAACCTTCACCCAACCTCTTTATGTACCTTCAACATCCACGGCATTCACCTTGACTCTGCAACACTTAGTCTAATCCATCATTTTCACAACCAGATTAACTGACATATTTTTTCACATGACCCACTGCGATTACTGCAATCAAAGTACTTGCATATGCATATAAAAATACTTTTATATGAAGTCTATATATACACAAAGAGGCAGAAAGATATAAAACTTACCATCACTTGTAGAGAGAGTGTCATTTGCACAGACCAGTGCCAAAGTAAATAACAGATGCCGAAGATCCATCCCTTTAGGTTCTGTAATAATAAAAGACAATCAGAGAGTTTCTTTGTAAACTTATGTTATTACAGTTACAAGGTATTTAAGCTACCATTTAGTTTTATTAAATTTCTGACTGGAGTTAAACCAGAAGTGTATTTAGTTTATAGGTTATTGCCTTGTAAAGTCTTGTAAAGTCATATAATACCTTACAGGCTAGGACAACAGAGTTTAGAATAATATTTTACAGTATATTTTTTTTAATAGAACCAACTTATGGGCCACTATTTCATTAAATATAGAGGGGGAAAAAAAAACATTATTTTCAAAGTCTATCTTGCTCTAAGGAAATAACCAGACTCTCCCCATAACAACTTTTCAAAAATGAAATTCAAAAGTCATTCAAAAATGACTTGCCCAGGTTAAATGTGAAGATGTGGAAAGAGCAATAACCTCAAGGAACAAAGCTATGATCCCTTTCCTAGGTGATGCTCTCCTAAGGTTGTTTGACTTTGCAGGGTACATATAATGTTTCCTGTGGCAGGAAAAAGGAGAGGAGTGACGCTGTCTTATAATGCAGCTCCCACACCAGAAAGCTGAGAGGCTGCAGGCAGGACAACCCAGCTGGATACCCAGGAGAGCATCCCCCACCGGAGGTGAGTGGCACCCTCTTAGCAGAGAGGGCAGGGAGAGGTGACAGCAGGAATTCATCTGGACTAATCCTCTGTTCTGCTTCCCGCTGGCTTGGTGCAACTGTGAGCACGAGTGAGTCTCGGTGTCCCTGCTCCGCTGGCCGGGCCTCAGGGGCTGCCACGGACTGAAAACTTCCATCGGTGCCGTTTCTGAGCAGGCACCTTCCGATGGACCTGAGCACAGACACGCAGCTCACCACACAGCCCCTGGCCCAAGGGCTTTGCCACAAGTCATCCCAACCTCCCCAGAAAGCACCTTCTTTCTTCTACCTAGGTTCTTGGCAGAACACACATCCTGCAACCCCATCACCCAATTCCGTATGAGGGACAGGGCTTTTTTTCATGTCGTTATCACTTAGCTCTGATAACAAAGAACGGAAGAGCCTGGGCTGTGCTGGGCTTGAGGGCAGTGCAGCCTTCAGCACAAAACTGCACCAAAAAAAAAAAAAAAGTGTCCATCTGTAGCAGGGAAAAACAGTCATAAACATGGATTACTACCTGACAGTTTACAACAGTGCCTGAGGAACACAGAGATTACTGGAGCCCTTCAAAAGCAAAGTTAAAACACCCAAATGAGCATGAATGCTGAAACGAAGCTTGAACATCTTGTTCCGTGACATGAAATGCTGGCACCCCAGCCCAGCGAGCCCTGCAGGGATCCAGCCACGGCTCCGCTGTGCGAGCTTACTGCAAGTACCACAAACCATGCTTTGCTTTGCTTCCCCCCCCCTCCTTTTTTTTTTTTTAATTGGACATTTTCTTTCTTCATCTAACAGGAGATTTAATCAGCAGTGTTCAGATAACCAAGTCCGCTAATGAGCAACAATCGTTAAATGAGCATTAACACAACTAGTGCTGTCAAAACTGGATATTAAGCAGCAGACACTCAGCACAGTTAGCAAAGGCTGAATTTCTTCGACAATTGTAAGATACAGACACAGAGTATTTACAAATTTTGCAAACGCTAAATTTACTAAAACACTAGAAAAGAGCAGGGCTGCTCCGCATGCAGAGGTGGAGGAGCTGTTCTCTGGATCCCTAACGAGTGCTGTGCAGCATTTACCCCATCCAACCAGACACAGGTCTGTCCAAGGGCAACTCCCTTATTCCCAGGGGGACAGGAAGGAAGGAAAATGTATGGTGAGACTAGATGCCCGCTAGTGAGGATTTGGGACAGAGGCTGCTCCGAGGGAGGCAGTCTGTGGAGCTGCACCGAGGCGCAGGGAAGGCTGCAGCCGTGGGAGTGCACAGGGCTGCAAGAAAGCTCCGACATCCCCCTGCTCCCAGAGGGCAGCCACGCTGGCAAACCCTCGGCTACGTCCAAGCACAACGCGGTCCTGCTAGCCAGACTGATCATCCCCTCACCTCTACATGTATATTCCCATTTAAGGGAATTTTATTGTCCTCTACTCGTAAATCTCATACAGAAAGGGTTTTTTTGCATTTTTAACTTCCTCTTCTCTCATGCTTTCTACGCTATCAACCTCTCCAGCCCCTCCACATGAGCACTGACTGCTTTTGGGGACAAGAAGGAGCTGTGCTCTGGTAAATATCCTACCAGCAGTCATGCAGTGCACAACTGGCAGTTTTCCACAGCACAAAGAAATTTCTTAAAATTCTCTTAAAATGTGCTTCTCCAACAGACTGTGCTTCTCAGCACTGATATTCCCAAACATCAATTTCCCAGTCCAAATGTCTCCCTAAAGTTTTGTGCTCAGGCCTGTAGAAGAGGAAATCAATGTTCTTTTCCCCACTTTACCTCCAGTCCCTCTGCTCTCTCTCTGTATGGCAATACCCATGTGCCGCAGGCTCCTTCAAGCCACGCTTCTCCTTTCAATTCTCTCCATCAACCTCTGCTGAGTTTTGTACCAGTCTTCTCCTAACTTTCCTTTTTATTCTTGCTGAATGGCAGATGTATGAAGAAAAAACATGATTTCTCCACAAAAATCATTAATAGAATCAGTCATTCAAAACATGTTGGGAACACAGTTTCAGCTTTCACAAGCACGTTATACTGAAGAACTCCATACCTAGAGCACTATCAATTCTAGCATACGGCCATCCATGACATGAATATCCTCTCCTCTGCTCCTGTGACTGGGAGCCGCCTCAGCTTCCTCCGAGGAAGAGGGGTTTGACAGCCAGAGCGCTAACCCAAGAGCCTGGAAAGAAATCCCAGACTTCAACAATCATTTTAAACTTGAATAAGGCTTCATTGCAGCAGACAAAAACAATCCTATTCCAATACTGCGCTTTTGCTTGGGCTCACAGACTTGTTTACATACCTACATGCAATAAACTCTACCAGGAAATTGTTGAAGTTAATTCAGCCAAAAAACTTCCATAAACATTTATTGTAACAGATCTGCTCGCTGACCTCGTTTATCTTGTATGACTCCACAAAGATGCGCCCTGGGAGCAGCGTGGGGACAGCACAGGCATGGGAATGAGCAGTCAGGGTTGAGGAGAGGACAGATGGCCCCTCCAGCAGCAGCTACCACGTATCTGAGATTAAGAGCATTTGCAGGACTATACTGACTGTTTCAGCTTCCTGCTTAGTCACAGACCCTGACCAAAACATTTAGTGCTGAATGAAATAGGACACTGAATGAACTTGGGTTCCTGAACTCTCAAGTTCATCAAAATCCCTGCTTAATCTCTCATTTTTTCTTCAGTAAAGTGCTGTACAGAAATAAGTGCAGCTTCTGTGGAAGACCAGAAATGCTCCATCTTGGCAAGACAAGTCAATAGTGTGCTGCTGCTTGGTCCAAATCCAAATTTGGGGTCCTCCAATGAGACGTCTATCCAGACAAGCAGCAGGCACGAGAAAAATTGAATATAGGCAATAGGTGATTGAATATAGGCAATCCACAGACAGCACTAAGCTCAAAACCTATGACCTTAAAATACAGATGGGCTGCACATCATCTTCCGGCAGGAAGTAGGAGGTCCCACACTACCCACATCAGAGCCCAGGGCCAGAGCCCATGGACTGGGTTCGTATTCAAGATTTTCCGCAGGGAAAGGGATCTATAGGATCTGCCAGAGCTGTGAAGCCCTGGGGATTTTGCAGCCTTTCTGTGTCTACAGAGAGCCCAGCAGAGCTGCAGGCAAGATTACCACTTCTAGGAGTGTTGGAGGCCAAGGGCGTGCTGTACAACCAGGGTCCTCAAAGGCAACTAAAGAGGGTTCTCCAGGGAGAAAATCTGTTCCAAAGCAGGAGGTACCCCACCACAATACTGCTTTCAGTGGTAAAGCAGAAAATTTCTGAGAAGATTCCTCTGAAGTGCATGTTCCCCATCAGAGACAACTACTGTCTGCAGAATATTCTCACGTATCTGTTTTGTAACAGTCCACTGCCGTTCCTCAAAAACCACTCGTGCAAGCTCGCTGCCAACGAGAACAGTATTGTTTAGAGGATGCAGAATTAACCTAGCAGACACAGCTTCTTCCTTCTCATCAGCTTTAGGAGAAAACATATCGTTTACGGTCTAGTAACACGCAACCAGTAGCATCTACTGAACATGACGAAAGACAAATGCCACTAAGTCCTTGTTGCTTAACAGCACAAAAATTTTCAGCGTCCATAATTCATGTTATTCTAAGGAATAATAGTCTACATCTTACCCAACTCTTAAAGCCTGCAAGAAGGAAGAGAGCTAAAACCAGAAAAAAATTACAACAGCTGACTGTCCTCAAGGCAGCTGAAACCTGACCACAGGAACATTTGGCTAGAGGTCAGCTCAGGCTAATTGCTTCAGTAGAGAAAGGGAGCCAGGAGTTATAAAAAGGATTAAAAAAAAAAAAACTTCTTGCCCATTTTCTGTAGTAATGCTGGAGTACGGTCAATCACAAGTAAATTTAAACACAACTCTTCTCCAGTGTGACATAAATAGAGTCAGTATGGACAGGAGGAAAAAAGCCTTGGAAAATCTTTAAAAGAAATCCTACAGAATGGTTTCCGTCTACTCTGGTTAGAACAGCATTCTAAACCCACAGTAAGTCACAGCAGTTTTGTTGTTAAGCAAAACTTATTTTTCTAGGTAAAATATTTAGGTCTAGATCGCTCCTGAAGCTGAGACTATTAGAAGAGTACAGAAAACCTTTTTGTTCTGTTCTTTAAAACTGTGCCTAGGAAAGGATTTCTGCTTTTGCCATCTTCATTAACTCACTGAACTCCAAATATGAGAAAATTTTTCCCCCTGTAACCTCCTTTAGTTTAGTCTTGCCTGCCAAAGGAACACATGTACGACTATTCCAGAACCAAAGGTGGTTTTTTTTTGCAGCAGTTTTTTTAGGTTAGTGTTTTCTTTGTAGGAAGGGACACAAGAATTTACAACATGTATGAACACACAAAAATGTTTCCATCATCAAATAACTAAGACTGCTGGAAAAAAAAAACTATTAAACCAAGTTCTCAAGTTCTGTGCTGTACTGAGCCATACATTTATGTAAGTATCAAACACACAAATATCCTAGTAAACTGCTTTTAGGCTTTTACTTATCTTTGCTGCGTGCATACTTCTCGCAAGTGAACTCATGGCAAAATTTGTGCTACCTACAGAAAATCTTCCTCCAGTGTTTGCATACTGTAATACAGACAGGTTTGGCTCAACATGCATAGCTGAAATCGCTTCGCCTGCTTATCCTCATTCCACCGAATGCCAATAGAACAGAGTCATTCTGCAGATGAAATGAGTTGGAGCCCTCCAGCCCAACACAGGCTAAAAGGGCTGTGGGCTTAAAGACTTCTTTCCTTGTGAGCTGATGTTACAGTCTGATTGAGTCATCAGCAGCACTTGGATGAATGCCTGTTTTTATAGCATCCTTGTCAGTGTTATAGACTCAGCTGTGTTAAGAAGCAGAAATAACAAATTGTCTCAATTGATATGAATAGCATTCCATTCAC
This sequence comes from Rhynchotus rufescens, assembly GCA_032273925.1. Lineage (NCBI taxonomy): Eukaryota > Metazoa > Chordata > Aves > Tinamiformes > Tinamidae > Rhynchotus > Rhynchotus rufescens. The sequence goes on from JAVCKT010057687.1 coordinate 9,301, forward strand.
CTAGTCTGTGTGGAAGTCCAAGATATGAAAAGAACCAGGAATAATATCACTAAATCACTGAAACAAAGATTACTCACTGCAAATAAAAGAAACTTTCCAGGGGAAAAAGTAAAAAACACACCGCTGCTAAAGAATGACGGTCTCTGACATAAAACTGCAATTCTTAAGCAGGGTTTGACACCAATTTGAGGATTATTAAAATGCTCATCTTTGTGGCAGACTAGAAGCATGGAACAGAGGTAGTTTTGTATCATTAAGAATGCTACATAATCTAAAGAATTTATAACGAAGTAGTAGAATTGGAAATGTTCTATGACACAATTGGCTGATCGTGGATAGGGCCAGCTCCTGCAAGAGAAATTTCATGCTACAAATGAAGTCCCTGCTGACTTCAAGTGAAACAGGTTTTGGTTGTAGTTAATATCTTTGAACAAAGCATCCCCAATTTCTTTTAATAACCTTGAATCCAAACTGTCTTTCAGATCACAAAGGCTGAATTCCTGAGGATCTTCCCAAAAATTCTCAATGGGGTTTAATTTTCAGTAGTATTTACATAAAATCTCTTTTTTTTCTCCTGAGAAAATATCTCCATGAAGCTATAAAACTCAAGTTCAAGACCTTGGTACTTATGCTAAGACTAATGCAACTACTTGACAGCTTATTACTATGAGACAAATGAGTTATGTGGTCTAACACATGCTAAATTATTCATGTGCTGCAAATCAGATTAAAGACTGCATTACAAGGCTTGTACAGCATTACGGAAGTTATTGACTTAACTACTGGATTAAACTGAAGTTGGTAGCTCACAGGCACAGGACTTTGGCAGGATTTCAGGATGGACACTTCTGAGTCAAAGTAGTCATATATTTACATTGGTCATCCACAGAGAGGAGCACAAAAACCTTCACATGCTGCTATCTGCATCATTTTCTATTGCTTGGCCCGCATATAAAGATTAATCGGCTTGGCAAAAGGTACAGCTGTAAATAGTGCATTAAATTGACACAAATTTTTGTATCTGGAAGTATCTATCACTTTAAACAATGATTTAATCAATAGATTTAATTTACTTCTGTAATTTATGTATGGAAACTAACTTTAAGTCTGGTTTAAGCATCTGTTCAACGAATCTTTTCAAATCAGTTCAAGTAAAATTGTGTTTAAAATGTTTCATAGCAAAAAATAAAATAAAATAAAATAAACAGCCACATTAGATAAGGAGAACCGATATGTGGAATGCTTTCCAGTCTCTCCTGTAAAATCATATTAGCATTGTACCCTGGCCCTATTCCCCACTGATTTGCTGCTTCAAGTCGGCGCACAACTACCAAGAAGTAGCCTAGTGCATTCAACAATTACATAAAACATTTGGAACAGCCATATAAAAAGATTATGAGCTAGATATGTAGTTGTTATAAACTGACAGAGCTGAAAGATGCTGAATGTTACAGCATGAGAAGAACATTGCTCAGCACTTCTACATGCAGAATCACTAAAACAAGTTTTCATAAGGTAAGTTGCATCTCCTGAAGAAGAGCTGATGCTTCCCCAGACCTTTGATAAAATTTTAGAATGTCAGTTCACTTCTCCCTCTACTTGCATTAGTAAGATCTGCATATTGAAATACCCAAAGAGCAAGTTTGCAGTATATCTTTGCGGAGTATTGCATATATGAAAAAATGTCATATTTCAATGAGATAAGAATATATTTTGTTGAGATGAGAAAATGTTTTGATGACAGAATATTTATTAAGGAAGTAGAGATGTTAATTGCACAGCAGGTCATCAAGCCAACTTGACTTCTTTTAAGGGCAATAAACCAACCAGCCCTGCATGGTAATCTCTAGATTCAGTGACCTATTAAGAGCTAGTGAAGATTACAATCATCCAGTTAATCTTCCAAGTGGACACTTGCAGTTAGCATGGCTCAGTAAGGAAGTTCATATTTTAGAATAAGAAAGGCAAAGGGAGATGACATTGTTATAATTAGAAATTTTTAACTGAAATTGAAAGAGGTTCCTCAGATTGCCTAACATTTCTTCAAAGAAAACCCCACCAACTAAGAAACTAAATATCAATATTAAAGGAAATGTACCAAATCTGTATCTAAAGAGATTTTTAATGCTTTCAGACAGTCTTTTCCATCAGCAAATCCTGAAGCAATCTACAGTGAGGCCAAGTGTCATTAACCATTTCACAATGAGGTTGGGATGCACAGCATCTCCTTTCACTGTTTCCCCTACCAGGGCACATTAGTAAACAGGTGAAAAATCAAATTAAGAACAGAAATTCTGCAACTTGCATTATAAAGAGAAGAGCTATTCAACACATGCCCGGTGGGGGAAGAGCAAGTCTGCTTCTGGGCGCCCTCCCCTTCACCAGTCCATCATGGGTGCAATTAAGAAAGTGAAATTTTGGAGTAGATTCAACTACTTTTTATTGAAATGGACCAGTATGTTCACATTTCCCCATTTTCCCCATATCTGTCACTTCTGTTTGACAGAGCAATGAGTAAGCAGATGTTTACAGACAAAATTTACAAGGTATCTGCTTTGAGGAACAGCTGAGAGCACAATCCTTCATCTACCACCAGCAGAATTACTGCTCCTACTCATACTGCTTTTGTGAGGGTTAGTCAGGGCTAGTCACAAAAATAAATTCCATATGAAACTTTAATTAATTCTTAAAGCTTAATTCTCCTGCAGTTTGAACTGCATCCTTGCTCATCCACTTCCATACTGAAACAGAGAGCGATTCTACTTTCACATGCACTTGTCAGCAAAACACTTTGAGCAACTGGCCCTCTTCCCTCTAATCAGCATATTTATATCATCCTACTCAATACATGGCCTTGCTGGACTAAACTGCAGTCTTTTTAGTTTCACTCATATAATCATGTTTGGAAACTTTCTGCATACAAGTGGAATCATTGTTTCTTCATTTACTTGGGAAAGAGTGTCATTGTCCCTTTTGGAGAGTTCTTACACATCTTAGGATTAATATCACTGGTAATGTTATTTTTGGAGAGAGAAAAGGTCCCCATTTGCAAAAAAAAATGTTCAACTATATATATGTAAGGTAGATATATATATACAAGATACATATATATATTTAAAAGCTATTAATGATATCATCTACTCCCAAAATGTGTATGACCCAATCACATTTGAACCATGCATGTAATCTGTAATTCACAGTGAATATAAGGACACTGATTATCCTCAGGTTCTATTACAAAGTGCAGGGAAGTCTTCCATAAATCACATGTGCCAAGGTTATCATTTATCACAACATTACTAAAACAATAGAATATCACAGTAGATGGAGTACTGAGTTTCAAATTAGCCTAGTGTACAAATTAGTCCTGATTTCATCAAGAAGAAATAGTAACAGGTGACTGAGCTTGTATCCTAACAGGAATTATAACTCAGTAGAGTTCATTCAAGTAAGAGATTTTGCTTTTGCTTCTATTGCACATTCTAAGAGATAGTGTGTACAGACTACTAAGACCTGACCTGCCACATTTACAGCTGGCTCTAAATATAAGCTCATACAAGGTGCCCTCATCACATGTATAAAAAAAACACCTTCAAACTTCATAGTCTTTTCATAGCTTAGAAAATGAATCCAGATGTTAGTTGTTCTACTGGCTGCAAAGAACAATTAATTGCAGGATTACTTGGTAGTATACTAAATTAAATTCTTGGGCAACAGGAGTCTAGTTTCAGATGGTTTGGAATTGATTTGCTGTCTCCCTAGGAAGGCAGGCTGTCCTCCAACCTCAGCCACACTCTACAGCACAACTTGTGGGGAAAAAAAATATAAAGAACAAAAAACAATAAATCGTGGGTTAGGCAGCTTTCTTATGAATAGCCCAACTGCCAGGGAGGTACCCAACAGATGTACCCCTACAGAGTAGAAAAGTCTCCAAAATGTAGAACTTGAAGAGCTCTTACGATTTAGTTTTAATTTCCTTCTTGTTTCTTCTTTTTTTTTTTCTCAATAGTGGGAGGACAAGAGCTTATTAAATTTTAAGTCTTAAATTATTAAAATAAAGCTTAATTCTTGATAATTGATAATTCTTGATAATTCTTGATAATTCTACAGATAATTCTACAGATAATTGCTATAGATACTGCTGTGTAAACTTACATACACATTTGAGGCCAGATCTTAAAAATGGTTTTGGAACTGAAATGCTGAGGTACCACAGTGCAGAAATGGTAGAAAATATGCATCATATGCATCATGCTGTGCATGTTTAAGCAAGCAGCTTATTCAGAAAACAAACAAACAAACAAATAAACAAACTGAAAGCTGCTTTTTCCAAGAAGAACTTGTCTAGGTGGGTATTGTACATTTTATTTACTGGTATGGCTGAAAGTTATTTAATAGCGTAACAAGCAGCTGTTCATAGGGGCTATAGCACAGAGATGATGGTAGAGCTGTATAGGAAAAAAATATATGAGGAAACAACTAGCAATTTCTTGAAGTATTTTATCTTTCATTAAACAAGTTTTTATTGACATTTAGTTCATTAACCAGATGTATAGCTTACAAAAAGGTGCCATTCAGGCAGTGCTATTCTGCTTAAAGGATACAGCTCTTAAAAGCAGTGAGAGAGGCCTGAACACTCCAGTTTTCCTATCTGACCGACAGAATTCTTTCCAAAATCCAGACTTAGTCCTCACACACCACTGCAAAGATTGGCCCATTCTGACATATTTTCACTAGTCACAGGCAATAAACCTTATAGCAATATCTGCAATGCAAAACTTTTTACTGGTTTGCAGCTTTAAAGCAAATACAACTGCATGGAGGAGAGGTTCCCCTACACTCTCATCTGATTGTTCTTGCTGGTTCAGTGTGGTGTAGTTACCCTGAAAGATCTATTTTAATTTCACAAAAAAAAATCTCAGTCAGAATATTTATGAAATGTTTTAGCTAGACTTCTGTAAGAGCTAAAAGTAGTAGAGAGTGAGAGTAGAAGTGGATATAGAATGAAGTAGAAGGAATATGGAATATTCTCACTTATAAAAAGAATATATTTGGGGGAGTATACTTTTACACTTACTCCCTTAGTTCATCTTCCATTTCATGTATATTTGTTACTATAATATGACAGCCTCTGTAACTCATGCTCATAACAGCCATAATACCTTGTTTTGCTAGACTCATTCAAAACTGAATCTGAGGCTAAACACTTCAATCAGCATGATGAACTGATAAAGCAAAATTCTGAGGAACAATCATAAGGCCAAAAAAGGCTTTGTTTTTAAATAATTAAGAATATATACTTTTTTGGTCTTCTTATAACATTAGCAGTCAGCATTTGGATCTGATCCCAACTTCAAGCTAATGGACATAATGGTTGATATATAGCTTATGGTAGACAAAAAAGCTGTCTGATGAGATAAGTATTACAGCACTGAACTGACAGATATATTTATTGACAATATAACATATGCACACTGATTGTCAATTTTAGGCAGGTTCTTCCCCCTGGATAAGCCAACAAGTTTCTCCAAATTGGGGAGCAAATGATCAGCTTTATTTCCATTCCCTTAGCATTCCTCAAGCGCACACAGCACCACAAATGATCTCTGTACTCTGTACGTTGTACTCCACAAGAAGAAAATGGGCTGATCTTAATTTGAAAAAAGGGAGAATCATGCTAACTCAGGAGCTGGATAAGTGTTACCAGCACAGGAAACTGCAGTTACTGGAATATTTTAGAGCAGTTATTTCTCAAACACCTCTGCTACTTTCAGCCAAACATTAATTTTCCAGCATATTCAGCAGAACCACCAACACTGTCAAAATCTATTTAAAGCTGTACTTCATGTGTTATCTTCCATTTGCTTTGCAAATGTCAATTAGACACAAATTATTTTTGCCCCATCTATGGCTACTCTTAATATCGCAGACTTGAAGTATGAATATATCTGTTTAATTTTTAAGGATAGAATAGTACATGTTAATTTAGGAAAATGAATTCCTTTCAGTAGAACACTTTATTAATCTCAGTTTAGAAAATGCACAGATTAACATTCCCACTGGGCATAATGCATAACATGCCTCAATTTCATAGAACAGTAGATCGGCTTTCAATAAACTGGTAAATAGGTGCTCAGTAAAACAGTAAATAAGGCAGCTACTGCCAAAGGTGTAGGCAGTACAGGTGTAGGCAGGTGCAAAAGGCAAATATCTAAAGGTCAGCCATTAATGGATATACTTGGGAACAGTTATCACATTTTCAGTTCTTATCTTTAATTTAGCATAGATAAGGCAAGTTATAGGTATGTAATTTTCAGAATATCTGATCAACATAATCTCCCTTTCTTATGATCACACCATCCTTGGAGAAAATCAGTTCCCTGTACCAAAATGTTCTCTAGGACTAGTTAGTCAAGTGGAGTTAGGGAGAAAACGCCACAAGAGAAAGCATCCAAGAAATGATTTTTACCATCCAGAGATCTCGTATCAATTTCCAAACATGGTCATGCTTGGAAGGTTAAAAGTCTCCCTTAGTAATGCAGCATTAGGTTAGCATTACTTTAGACTGTAGGTTAAGCCTACTTTACATACATAAATAATAGGCAAGTTTTCACTATTTTGATCATTTAATTTTCTTAAACTGATCACATAATCCTTAGATAAGGCTCTGGGACACAGCTTTATGTCAGCTTTATGGGACACAACAAATACATACAGAGTTCAAGCATGTAATCTTAGAAACATTAAAAATGTGGACAATGGGTAGCAAGTTTTGCCTATATTCTAATCACAACCAAAGCAAACAAAATATAGAATTTCTCATCTGTTTAATATAATAACATTTATATATGCTTAGACAGAAAGAAGTAGCTAGCCAAGTTGCATAAAACTTATATGAACACAGAAGCTGGCTGTAAAATCTTGTGTAAAATTTTATATTGCTTATGCCTAGATAACAGCTTTCCAGTTCCAGGCCATAATCAATCACAAGTCTAGATCCCTCACACCATATTTCTGCA
>JAVCKT010057715.1:0-16314 GCA_032273925.1 Rhynchotus rufescens
AAAAAAAAAAAAAAAAAAAAAAAAAAAAAAAAAAAAAAAAAAAAAAAAAAAAAAAAAAAAAAAAAAAAAAAAAAAAAGGCAGCATCTGTGGTTTGCACTAATTGCTTTATTATTTCTAAGTGCCCCTCCTACCCTGCGATAAAAGGCTTGCCAAGCACAGGGCAAAGCCAGTTTCTTTTATCATGAAAGCGCCTTTACTCTAAAGCTGCAGCACTGTTTACAGGAAGATTGGAAAGATTAACTGCTTTTAACAGGGGTTATCCCAGTGGCTTTCTGTACAGCTCTACAATCTCTACAATTACCATTAACCTTATAGGAAATTTAAAGAAAATATAAAGAAAGCTGCTTTAATATCATACATGTACACACAGACTTCCATGATGGACTATCATTTAAATACAGATTTGTTTTGTCACAGCTGCTCAAAAAGCCAGCCCCTTATGCAACTGGGCAATGGGGAGGACTAGATGTAATCACCAGTGGCTCCCCAAATAATGGGTTTTCTTCCTCTGGTCTCACTTTCTCACAGCCAGCTGTGACACACTAGACAACACTAGAAGAACCAGAAAAATCAGCTCGACAGGCACTAACTAGAGAACAGGCTGCCCTGGCTGATGGGTCACACTAGCTGTAGTCAGTAGCCAAACAGGAGAACAACAACAGCAACAAGAGCAACACCCTGTGTTCACTTCTAAGTTAGGAGCGGGAGCTCAAAGGAGAGCATCAAGATTTGACTGACAGTAGTTGGCAAAACCAAGAAGCAGCAGGGGGGAAAAAAAATCCAAATTCTTAATACCTTATAAATTAATGACTCAAGGTAAGTGCTGGAAGTTTAAGGGGAAGAAAAAAAAAAAAAAAAAAAAAAAAAAAAAAAAAAAAAAAAAAAAAAAAAACTATCAACATACCAACCTTCTTGGCCAACCCCCTTAGAAATAGCTGTAAAGCACTTTAGGAATAAGTTTACTGCGCCAAGATTCAAAATCAGAGAGTTTTGCCAGCCCACAACAGTGTGCAGCGATTCATGCAGATTTAGAGTCTGCAGTGGCCATTACAGGAAAAATACACGTGCCGCTCACCATGGCATGCTAACAATAACACCCTAAAGAAGAAAAATGAAGTAAAAGCAACCTACAGTACACAGAACAAAGGTGGCATTTTACCACTCCAGTTTGTTAATCTTAAAAGCTTTCAGCCTGCAGTTTGCAATCACGGTAATGCTACTAAACCTCTTGTTGTGTCAGAAACAGAAGAGTTCAAAGATGTCTTAAAATTGTAACCAGAGCGCCAGGAGGTGCGTGATCAGCACACCATTTCCAGTCACCCTGTTGCTAAACGCACTACTTAAACATAAAAAAAAAAAAAAAAAAAGTCTAGCAATCTCAACCAAAACTGAATTAAGGAACTAAATGAAGCACTTGCCAAGAACTATTTCCATCCTGGTTACAGCTCTAATCAGCCCACAGTGCTAGGGAATGAACTCAGCCTTCAAGAGCCACACGAAGAAGACAGTGTTTTGCAGCAGGATTTATACAGTTCAGCAGCCACGTGGGATGTTCAGGCCTAGCCCAAAACAAAGCTATTCTCAGCTGGGATCATTACTGCTACTCAGGCTACTGCTGATCCTGATTAATCCCTCCTCCTGTGAGCAAACACAGTTGTGGCTGCCCAGGTGCTGTTAATTCACTGATGAAAGAGGGGACAAGTCAATTCAAAACTAACCTTTCACAACACGGACAGCCTCATCATTGCTATTTTTGATGTGCTACCACCTACAAGGAGGCAGCTGCACTCATGTAACGTGGCCCCTATCAGTGCTTAAACATTCATTAAATCTTACGCTATTTTTTCAAAGTTGTACCACACCTTTAATCTTCTGCAGATTTATAAAATATGTGCAGGCAAGGAAGTTCAATGAGCAGTTAAGCACTCAATACAAGGAGCTACCAAAGCACAGCCTCAAGTACTGTGCTGATGTTCACAAGGGGCTGGTTGTATGGGGCCCATAGCTTCAAAAACATCTTTTTTGTTGTTGTTTTTATGATACAGCAGCATAACACATTAGACAAACTTTATTTTTGGACACTTGTAGTGTCCCAAGAGGAATGGCACAGAGTTATGCAGCCAGCGCCACACAGGGCTGTGCTGAGCTCCCCTTTGCTCTGTGCCCCACAGCGGTTCAAGGGCTGGAAAGCGGCATAGGGTCTCTGTGCTCCCTCAGGGCCACGTTGCCTTTGGTTAATACTCTGCATGGACCCACCCAATCTGCTGGGCACCATGTAGTATTTCTCACTCTAGACGACCAACAAGAATTCCTATCTGTGGTGTGAGGAAGTGAATTCCCAGCTGCCCCAGAAGCACCCACACGTTCGGTATGTAAAGCACACTGCACCTGCACTAAAGATCACTGGTGAGATTGAGCGGGTCGAGTTTGAGCCTTAGGCTAGCTAAGCACACAGGCTTATTGCAGTTTCCATTAATACAGGAATGCCTTCCAAGCAACCTTGCAAATAACAGTAAGGGAAATCAAAGAGGGAAAAGGCCTCCCGGACCCGGGAGCCTGCAGCTACGCTGGCGAAGAGCCCGTGCGCGAGGCTTTGGAGCCAGCTCTTTCTAATGCCCGCAGCTCCAACTTTTTCAACGGCACATTCAGGAGTTACCAGCACCCGGGGCCCCGGGTCGGCTGCTGCTCTTCTGCAGAGGCAAACACGGAGCTCTGGGGCTGAGCGCCCCTTTCACCTGCCCACCCGCGGCAGCCTTCGCTGGGGACTGACCTCGCTAGGAGGATCTCAGCACTGAGATCACAGTGAGCTGTAACTAGACTAATGAGGTGAACTGTGATTAAACTAATGAGGTAGAGGAGCGGTTGACTTGAGACTGCCTTTTTGAGACTCTCAAGAGGTGGGAATTTATATTATACTCCAAGAAGGTAGTAGGACGCACAACTTGTTCTAATGCTTCTCAATATGCATTTCTAGTTGCAATAATAAACAAATGCAACTATTTTTGCAACCAAAATGACAGTTCAAAGGGAAACCAGCAGTAGCAACACTTCTGCTGCACCACTCCTGATAGGACTCTTGCTCAATTATCAATACTGTCGAGACAGAAAAGGTTAATGCCTGTCCTGCCTCTAGAAGGGCGCAGGAGCCTATCCATGCAAAGCCTTTCTGGGACAGGGACAGTCTTAGAGTTGTATCTTGGAAAGGGCAGAACGGTTCAGAGAAAATAGTTTGCCTCACCAAAGCAGCCACAGCATTTGCTCTTGAATCTTTAACAGCATGGATGGAAAAGTAACTGCTGGTAATTTAAAAAAACCCATTAGGATTTGAACTCAATCCCTCTGAAATAGGACGCTGATATTACGCGATACTTCAGTTAACACCTACATCAATTTAAGAAACAGCGTTCTGGCTACCTGAGAATTCATTAAATTACAAGAGTGATTAAATGAGCCTTTAAAATAGAGGCGAGAGAACTCTTATTACTCAGAGCTATCAAAACAACAAAAATCAGAATAGCAGTCCTGTCCTAAGGGAACACATCCACAGAAAGACATGCTCACACCTACTGCCAGGGAGGGAGATCTATGCAGTCTCCACTTGGTCTGACTGCACGCAAAATCTGTTTACAAGCCCTTATCAGGACTGAAGCCACGGTTTATTACTATTATCTCTTCTCTTAAATGAAAGCATATAGAGCTTATCACAACCTGGAGAACAACGCACTTAAAATTCTGTCATCCTTTCTGCTGCCTTTCAAAGCCCCCCGAAGTCAGCGTGTGCCTGGCGGACCGATCTCCTGCGGAGATAAAGTGGAGCAGGGGAGAGCCAGGGAGGCAGCTTGGCCAAGGTGATTCTGTCCCGCCAAGATCCTCTCCCTTGGGGGCTCTCACAGCCAGCTCTGGCACTTGCTTTAGCAGAAGTTATTTAGAGGAGGGGAGGAGAGCGACAAAGTGATGTGAATTTTCCAAGTACAGCTGTGCCTGAGCCTTATAATGCCCTAACACATGCTTTAAACAGCATGCAGAGCTTCATTTTTATTAATCTACCTGTTTAATCTTAGAGGAAAAATCCTCAACAGCAATAAAGAACTGAGAGCTGCATTGCTTAATTGTAAATAGACAGCTTTACTTCTTGCTCAGAGAGTTCATATTCTCCTGATATAGAGCTATATTCTCCTGATATATAGCCAGAAAGTCCTAATTCATAGCAATATTTCAAGCAATTCTGCTGTTTTCATTATCTACCACTGGAAATTAGGACTTCGTTGAGAAGTTCAAGCTCAAATTCTGCACATTGCTTGGGAAAAACACACGTCATTCTGGCCAGAGAGGATCCATTCTAATCTCCAGAGGGGAAGGAAATCCCCCAAAAATGCAGTCCGGGGGAGAACTGGCAAGAAATCACTTCCAGAAAACAGACAAACAGAAAAAAAAGAGGCCAAGTGTATTTGTTTCTGTGCAAATCAACACATTCCTCTGGAGGATTTTTCTTTTGGATTTCAATGGAAAGTATCTAGCAAAAGTCAAAGTTACTAGAAATAACCTAAAAATGAAACAAAACGAAACAAAACAAACACGACCTTTTACAGCCGTATTTGCCTAATCTATCAGCTAACACATGTTCTTTAGGTTGGCATCTGCTTTTTTCTCCCGTATCACAATGATTTCTTTCTTGGAAGGAATTTAGCTTGTTCTTTGGACTCCAAACCTTCACAGAATGCTTGGCAAAAACGAAGCCTGACCCAATTGGCTTCCCACCTCACAGCACATACAGGTGAAGAACAATTTCACTTGTGTTTCAGTTGCCCATTTTAAGAGGAGGAATCAAGAGGAATCAAGCAACCTTTGCAAGAAGCCGTTCCAGCAGAATTTACATGAAATGCATGGGAAAGCTAGCAAAAGCAGGGAAACATGCAGAGTATGCTGTCAAATACACATTTTTAAAGCAGACAATGATGAATGTGATAAAGAGTGAGCTCATCCCTCCTGGCAAAAGTGTTTTTAAAGAAAGATATATGATTCTTCCTCTAAGCTGGGTGCTGCGATTTATTTTGGTGAGGGCTTAGTTTCCAAATCTGAAAAAGATCATTTCTCTGACTTGTGTTATAAGGTCAACTCTTCCTGTTACTTTGTAATCTGCGAGCAGATTGAGAGAGAGAGAGAGAAAGGGAGAAAGGGAGAAGGAAAGAAGGAAAGAAGGAAAGAAAGAAAACAGTACTGGGTAACACTTAATATTACCTTTTATGAGTTTTCTGAGATCCCACTGGAAGGTGATTTCATTCTCTGGAAACTTGCAGCTTGATAGTTTTATGTCTTTCTTGAATTCCAGAGACCCTCCCTCCAGCTAATGCATTTCTAACTCCTCCTAACTTGGAGACACCATCAATTTTAGCATCCAAAATGACATCTATCTGCTAGCATTCTCTCATTCATTCATTAAAATATATGCACATGTTTTTAAAAATAGCTTGACTGGGATTGCCAAAATACTTTTTTTTTTTTTGAATAAGGATTGAAATTCGACTCTTTGGCTTCAAGTAAAATAGAAATAAAACCTAATTTGAACAGAAACTTGCAGAGAATCATTCACTGCTCCTAAATGCTCAGGAGCGAGGCAGCGGGGGAAGGAGCTTCTAATGCAAGACCAGGTACCAGATGACAACCATCAGCAGCACAGTCTCAAGGAGGGAAGGGAAACCAGAAAGATGTGCAGGCCTGTCCTCTTCCTGAGTAACAGTAACAGACATTAGTTTCTAAGGAATAGCTCAGGGAGCTCTATCTAGACAGGAGAAGTGATACAACTCCTACTGATTGCCGAAGGATTAGGCTACACTTTCGTTATGACACTAAGTCTGGTTTAAGTGATTGTAGCTTAGCCTGACTTGCCATTTTGGAATAAATCCACTCTGGAATATAAGGCCATGTCTCCGCATGCCAGAAAGCTTTCTTCCAAACCCAAGAGTTTTTTGTTATTTCTGACTTTCCATGACATGAGGGGAGGGTTGGGAACCAAAGGACATGGAAGCCTTTTCACTGCCCTTATCACAGTGGGAGATCAGGAGACAGGCCCTGCATTTGATCAAGTGACAGGGAAGGAAACTTCTCGAAATACAAGCAATTCCCTTTCAACTTAAGGGTGCAGGGGAAAGGCTTTCCTCCCATGTAGGTGCCTGGACACGGGGGCAGGGAACCCAGTGAGGCTGAGACCTCTCCACCCCTGGAGCTACTCAGAACCCGACTGGTTTTGCCAGTCCTGGGCAACCTGCTTTAGCTGGCACTGCTTAACATGGCCAGGGGCAGGACTAGGCCATCCCCAGAGACCCCATCCCCTCTGTGACCCTATGCCAGACTTGGAGTTTTTGCATTTTAGAAATAGAAATTGTCAAGCGTTATTTTTCATACCTCTAGGATAGAGGCTGCTTCTGTTTGCTCACAAGAAGCTGCTTGAACTATGATTGTCTTAGAAGGGATGGGACAAGTACTTTCTTCAGCAGGTCTGGCTGTTAAGAGTTAACTTGCAGATGCACCTAACGTTGCATTTCAATGCGAATAACACCAGTTGCAACCCATATTTCAGATTTTCTCAGTGAAGCAGGCTGTGCATTTTGAGTATTTTTACATCAAGGAGCTGGCAACAAAATTATACGACCTGAGAAAACAAAAGGAGCATCTGAAGAACTTTGCAGACAGGCCAGCAGACAGACCCTGCTGCTAAGCTATGGGACTTCTCAAGGAGCCAGACTGCAAAGTGGAAAATACAAAATAACAGCCAACAAAGGAGGAAGCCAGTAAAGACTGGCTGCTCTCCACCTCCAAATGTCAGGTGAGAGCAGAGGAATACATTTTAATAGCTTCCCATGCAAATTCAAGTGACAGTAATTCCTGGTAAGCTAGGACATACGGCCAAATCAAAGGCGCAGACATATGGTTGCTTTTCTGATGAAGGGCCCGACAAAAGGCTCGGAAGAGACCTAAAGACAAGTGTCAGTAATACTGGTGTTTAACATTCTCATAGAAGCTGAAGTGAGAAAAAGGGGGCTCCATTATTCCAGACGTTTTCCAAAGAACAGAAAAGTCTACCACAAACTACCCGTTGTAGTTATACCTAACACTTCACCACCACTATCAAATAATCACACTGGTGTAAGAGTGTCTATGAAGCCTAGAGAGAAGCAATTCATAAACTGATCAGCATTAAATAAAACGTTGCCACTAGCACACACAGGAGAAGCATGTTTACAAGTTAACTTCTGAATCCACTTTTGAGAGACATACTCTGTACTTTCTGAAGGGCATTTTAAAGGTATTTGATGCACACAAACAGCACATGCACCAGTTAGCATTGTGTTCAATTCCCTTACAATACAAAATAAAAAGGTGCAGAATTTCTACTGCTTCTCTTTCTTCTGAAAGTATATGAAAATGATGTTCAAAAGTATATTTAACTAAATAAACATACAGAAATTCAGACAAATTGTGACAATGATTATAGGTTGGATATATAGTTAACACATGGCTTTATTTTTAAAGTATAAAAATAAATGATTTTGCAATTCAGTAGGACTGCACTAACACAGTCCTACAAAGTCTTTGGAATAGTGAAGAAACCGAAAGCTAGTCCTTAAATTATGGATTTAATTTTACACAAGATGCTGTTCCAGTGTCTAAATTTAAACAGGGTGCAAATTCAATTACAAAATTCTAGCAGAAAATAAGATTCAGCACAGCACAACACAAACTAGAATTTGTATTTAGGATGCCCTTAACCACTGGGAACGATAGGACAAGACTGAAGGAATGGACTTTCTTGCACCGGAGCATGAAAGATTTCTATGTCTGCATAAACTGTTCCCCAAACAGCTAACACTGAGTACGCCAAGGTACTCGCCTTTTACTGGGTCAGGTGGAATACAAGAGCAAGAGGAGAACCTGAAGGACCTATTTTGTTGATCGGGTATCTCTTCCCAATACGGACAAGGATCCTAAGTGTGTATAGTTTTAGTTAATGTCACTGTCAGGTAAGCTAGCCAGTTGTTTTGCACCTCTTTAATAGTGTCTCGGCTCTCCAAACAATCACAGCTTAGCACTGTCTTTCGTCCAGGTTTCATCTGCAAAGGCAAACAGCAGCCGGCTGTTATTTAGAGAATGGACATTTGCAGATTTCAGTGTTTTGTTGTTGTTGTTGTCGTTTCCTTAATCTGCAGCAAGCTGAAAAGAAAATCTGCAAGCTAACATTGTTCAAGGTTATTCTACTGTGTTTTATATGCTTTTGTTCTAATATTCAAGTAAGATTCCATCTCCCCTCCATTTAGCTTAATTTATAGAAGGCTTCACCTCATTCCTGGGAATCCAAGTAGCAGAGTTGCTTACCAATAGCCTGAGCAAGAGCTATAACGACCTCCTGGCATGTTGTGACTTCAGTGACCCCACAGACAATCCTCTGGACTCCATCCACCCATACTTTGAGCTCCATGGTTCACCGGATCATCCAAGAGCCATGAATGCAAGTCAGTCAAGTCATACTTGTAGCTAGACCAGGGGCAAGGCAGCACACTCAGCAGCTAGAAGAGAAAAAATAATGCCGATGGTTATTGTGAGGCGTTTCCAATTTAACAACGTAACAAATTTAACTTAGCATCTATTATAAAAAAAAAGGCACATCATCTCATTTCTTTTAAAAGAGAAACAGGAACAAAGCAGTCCCAGGCTTTAGCCATACTTCTCTCTTCTATTCTTTTAGATATACTGCAAGTTTCGTAAAATTTATCTCCAAAAATATACAGAGCAATTACAAAGAGAGTATCAAAACAAACAGTATCAAGTAAGCAAGTCCAGAATAAAACCATAACAGTCCCAGCAACACGTGCCCCCCTTTATATACCACCTGGAGGTCTCATGGCAGTGTTGGTTAAGACACTTTCAAGCCAAGCAGGTTTGGGTTACACACAAAAAAAATGGCATCTGACCATGCTGATGGATTTTACAGAGCTGCACTTGGAGGCAGGAAAAAGTTAGGAAGCAAGTACTCAGTATACTCCATGTTTTTCCATCTGTTTTCAGAATTGCTTTCTCCTTACGAAGCAGGCATTTCTTTCAGTATTACAGACATTACTGCAGCCCTAGAGTTGCCATGAAAAGATTATTCCCCTTGTGCAGCTAAAACCTTTGTTTCTATCAGCACGCTGCCCAGAGGAGGGCCCGACCCTCGCCAGCACCGCGGTGACAGGCGCAGAGTCCCAGCCCGCCGGCCGGCCCCCGCTCCGAGAGAAAGAGCAGCACGGGGAGCAGCACGGGGAGCAGCACGGGGCAGCCCTGCTGCACACCCGCAGATCCCTGCCCAGAAGCTCCCATGCAGAACACAAAAGAAAAAGAGGAGCCAGAGCCAGCGGTACTGCTAAAACCGGATTTCAAAAATATGCTTGTATCATTAATCCACATTTAATTAACCCACAGTTTTAAGTATCGCCTCTTATATAGAGTTATATTCCCTACTACAGCTACCTCTAATCCCCTAATCCTAATCTCTCCCTTGATAACTTTAATTAAGACATTGATTTAAATGCTGTGATTTGAGACTCTCCCACATGTGCTTGTTTTACCGTGGGGCACTCCGCGCTAGAGGAGCCGGCTAGAAGAGCAACCCGCCGCATGGCAGCTGTGCCACTGCAGGTCGTGCTCTGGAAACAGCTCTGTCCTGTCACCCCATGTCCCGTTACAATCACAGGTGACAGAGCTGAGTGCCCAACTTAACAACAGGCATTTTGGGGAACAATATGTCAGAACAGAGCCATTGCAACTTATTCTTCCATTTCGGGGCAGTGTCTGAGGAGTTGACCTGCTTGAGGGTGGGAAGGCTCTGCAGTGGGATCTGGATAGGCTGGTTGGATGGGCTGAGACCAACTGTTTGAGGTTCAGCAAAGCCCGCTCTTGGGATACAACAACCCCAAGCAGCACTACAGGCTTGGGGCAGAGTGACTGCAGAGCTGATTGGCAGAGAAGGACCTGGGGGTGCTGGTTGACAGCTGGCTGAACATGAGCCAGCAGCGTGCCCAGGTGGCTAAGGTGGCCAACGGCCTCCTGGTTTGTATCAGGAACAGTGTAGCCAGCAGGAGCAGGGAAAGGAAGTCCCCGGTATGCGGCGCTGAGTGAGGCCGCACCTCGAATACTGTGTTCAGGTTTGGGTCCCTCGCTACAAGAAGGACTTGAGGTGCTGGAGAGAAGGGCAACAACGCTGGTGAAGGGGCTGGAGCACAGACCTTCTCAGGAGAGGCTGAGGGAGCAAGGGTTATTCAGTTTGGAGAAAAGGAGACTCAGAGGAGACCTTATGGCACTCCACAACTACCCAAGTTATTCTTCTCTGGAATAACTAGCACTAGGACAAGAGGAAACGGCCTTAGGTTGCGCCCGAGGAGGTTCAGGTCAGACATCAGGAAGAATTTCTCCATGGAAAGAGTGGTGCAGCCTTGGAACAGGCTGCCCAGGGACGTGGTGGAGTCCTCACCCCAGCAGTGCTCAAGAAATGTGTAGACGATGCACCTAGGGGCAGGAACGGTGTTGAGGTTGGACTTCGTGATCTTGAGGACTTTTCCAACCATAATGATTCTATGATATTGCTAGGAACCCAAAAAGCTCAGAGAGATCAATATTTCAAATAAACCTTCTCCTGCAAAGCTACAAACTTCAAGCAGTAAAACATCTAGGGTAGAAACACAGAAACTATTCAGGCAGGTAAGACCACGTTCCTGTACCTAAAACCTAAGCAGAAGCTGGACCCTTGCTAGCTTGCAGCCCAATAGTGACTAAGGAACTTTATTAATTAACTTGCTGTCTTGCTGAGAGTTGAACAGTTCAGCTTAGCTGGCACAAAGCAAGCCCACAACACACACGTCAGCAAAGCAGCCCACAGTTCTGCTTGCTTTGCTGTCCATCAACGTCCAGGCTATTATTTCAATTTAGCAAGCCAGCCAGGGCGCTTCCCCCAGCTAGCTTGGCGGTCAGCGCAGAGCGCCTTTGGTCATCACTTCTCCTAATATTCCTCTTTCTTTCTTTCTTTCTTACTAAATAAACAAGCAGAGGCACTACTTAAGAAAGGAAAAACTTCCTGACGCTCCCAGTTTTCAAAATAACACCCACTAAAGCAGCAAATGACAAGAGCAGTTTATTTGAAACAGTTTGGGGAAAAAATATGGCTTAAAAAAAAAAGAGAGAGAGAGAGCAAATGTTTTAATAGAGAAAATAGGAGCAGCAAAAGAAGAAAGGCTGCCAGCTGCTGGCGCTGCTGGAGTGCCGTGCAGTGCGGCGCGGGGGACAGCG
This sequence comes from Rhynchotus rufescens, assembly GCA_032273925.1. Lineage (NCBI taxonomy): Eukaryota > Metazoa > Chordata > Aves > Tinamiformes > Tinamidae > Rhynchotus > Rhynchotus rufescens. Next base: position 11,315 of record JAVCKT010057715.1, read on the forward strand.
CGCAGCTCTGCCCTGCCCTGCCGCCACTCACCGCTGAGCCTGGGCACTGAAAGCCCTCGGTCACCCCAGGTCCCGACCAAAGCTGACTTCTGATAAATCAAAAGCAATCGCGAATAAATTTAGTTGCTAGGACTACGCAGGAGAAGTTTATCGAAAAATCTGAAAAAAGGAGAACATCTTTTGGCCTTGGTGTGTCTCTGCTTCCCAGTTAGACCTCCATACCACTTTTTATGGTAATATTTGCATTCTTTTCTGTAGGCAACCAGGTCTTTGTTTAGAGCAAATTCATGTACCATTAATGTTGTGTTCACCCCTTCACTGAGGTCCATTTTGACAGCCATTTTTCATTCTTAAGGTTTTGTGCAAAATGTACTTTTTTCAAGCACGAGAGGCAAAATACCTCTGCTAGTGACTCTTGAAGCAAGTGGAGAAAGGAGTGGAAGAAGAAACCCCCCCAGTCCTGCAAGTTCAAAAGCAGCTTCCCTTGCACGTAACCGATCCCAGCAACCGATCGAACCTCGGACTGGAAAGCTCATTTACTGCGGAGAGGGACACAAGCTGAAACACATCTCTGCTCCCAGCCCCATCCTCCGCGCGACAGGTATTTGTGATGGGAACCAGGCACCCGAAACTGGACACCTCTCCTGCAGAGGACTTTAGGGATGTTCAAGGGGAAAAAAATAGCTAAGCAGATGTTTGCAAGGACCTACCCATGCCTGATGCAAGTGTCAGGTCATGAGGAAACCGTGAGAGCTAAAATTAAGATGCTGATTTCACCTCATCTCTAAGCTTCACAAGGTTCGTGTCATCTGAAAGCTGCTTGGTCTGAAATTAGGGTCCAAATTCTGCTGTAACTGATCTCATCTGCAGAATTTCAACCCAATATTTCAATATTATTTTTTTGTCTGTTCACCCACTAAATAAGTAGCATGCAACTCAGTATATATAAAAGTGATCATGCCTTCTCGTACAGTTACTTATGAATAAACATCGTGTAGATTTTCCCCCTTTTTCCTCTATTTCTCACTCTCTACGTACTGCTTGCTTCCCCCTCACTTATGATACGAGAGCAGCTCTGGAAAAAGAGCTTGTTCAGTGCAAACTGCTGCTTAGAAGCTCTTAATAAGAGCAGTTAAGTGCAAGTAAGGTTGGCATCGACCAAAACTAACCAAGAACAAAGCAGCCAGTTCAGTTGCCCTGAAAGGACCTTTAAACACATCTAGAAAGGTATGACATTACCCTTGGTGACCAGCGATGTATTTGACAGACTTTGCCTGGCAAAGGAATTCTTGTGTGGAGTAATAAGGTAACATTTTCCACATGAAGAAGTGACTACTGGAAACAAGCTAGCTGGTATTTACCAGAAAGCCTCCTCACTTGGATTGACAAACAGGAAATATCCAGAACAAACTCTGCTTCCTAATCAATGAACAGCAAAAGCCTTTAATGGCAGGTTCATGTCAAAAGAGCAAGACCAACCTCTCTCCTGTGCAAGTTTTTATTAGAAAGGCACAGGTTCTGGTTTTAAAATTTGTTGTGAATGCAGCACTTTCTTTTAAACAAAAGTGTTTTTACAGAGCTAGAGTCCACATTTTTAGTGGGACTAAGTGATCTCCTCTTAGTGTTTTCCTTTTGATCTCGCAGAGGAGTGCTCAGAGATAACAGGCCCTCCTTCAAACAAACAGAAGACCTCCCAACCGCAGAGATAAGTGTTGGGAATGAGGCCGAGAGGGAATTTAAGCTGCAAGGAATTTTCCTCATATGGGACTGGCAAAAGAAAGGAGGTACCGCTCATCTATATGACACAGGTCCAAATTCAGATGGCACAGATGTTTTCCAAGACATACACACACACACACACACACACACGCTATACACTAGCTACAACAGGACCAGACAGCCCCAATCCATGTGCTCACACAAACTCTTGATTACAAAAGATTTTAACTGACACTGATAAAAATCTTGTCTTTAGCTGATCTAGAATTCTTCCAAAAGACCAAAATCAAAATTTCTCGGTTAAATTACTAATTTACTTGCATTCAGAAGCCTCAAGCGTTAGTGAAGGAGCTGCTGAAAATTTCCAGTTTATTCTTAAGCAGCACAATGAAAAATAAGGAAAAGAAATGTTTTGAAGTAGGAGAATCTACAGTAAAAATTCTTTCTACTTAGAGTATATTTGCCATCTGTCATCCTAGGGATGGAATTGTAGAAATATCAAATTGGAAGAATGTCTTCTTTGTATTCTTGAAAACAGGCTAGAAACATTTACTATTAATCTGGGTGTTTGTTTTGGGGTGGAAGAGTGCCAGGAAAGGAGGAGGTGAAGGACTCACACACATCTTATGTCATCTCTTTTAATGATCAATTTTCTTGATGACAAATATATAAAGTAAATTCATTAAAACAAAATAACTCATTTGCCTTGATATTTCAACCCTCTTCTCAGCCTGATGTCTGATTTCCATAAGTTTGTCTTTAAGGTGCCATCCTCCCTCACAGTGTCTTGAATCCAGAGCCTGCATCTCTTGACCGGGCCGTATCTACCATTCTAGGCCCTGTCACGAAGAAGCACATTTGGTTTCCCTCTCGGTTTCCCAGGAAGGGCTGACTGCGGCCTGGACAGAGCCCTCTGCATTATTTGTCTCCCCTTTCTTCCCTAGTGAAGGGAAGAGATGGAGCTTGGTGGAGCCAAGTCTCTAGTGTCCCTTCAGGACAACTAATAATTGATTAAATTGAAGGCCACAATTGGATATCTAAGCCATCCTCAAATTCACCAGCAGGGCATCAGTGCTCTTCTTCCACTGTCACCCGTTGGCTTCACTACACTGGCTGGCAACTGAAAGCCACGAACTGCAGACATCTGAGCTTTCCTAGAAAGCTACCTCCTAACGTGCTGTTGCTGCATCGTGTTCGTTAGGCCACCAGAAACACCACCCCTGTAACGCCTTGCACCTTGAGTCAGTTCTGAGGCACTGAGTCTCAGCACAACTCAGCGCTTCAAAGCACTTTTGGATCACCACAAACTGGCCTGGAAGAAAACAAAGCAGCAGGTGAGCTAATCAAGCAGGTAGCTTATTAAAAATCTTGTTATTTGGTCACTGTTAAGACCGTAACCTTGCATTTTTCACAGCAAGCTTCACACTCTCAACACTTGAATTAATTCTACAGGAACAGCTTCTCCAAGGTTAACACTCTCCTTTCATGAAGATTAGATATAAATAGAATCTAATCTCTAGACAGACCTGATATACTCTACAGTACACTATATATAGAAACATGTATATATAGATATAGACCTACGGTACACAAAGCAAAGCATTTAGGAGATGGTGGCAGAAGCCAGTTAGGTCAGAGAGTCCCAAGGATCCTTGCCTCCTAACCAGAGGTCAGCCAGATAATTTGAAAGCAAATCTATAATTGGATTGAAGAGCATTGTGTGTAGGATGTGGACCAGCAAATGAAAACACGACCCTGCTCAGTGCTTTCAGCTCTTGAAATTAATGGTTTTTATTTTGATACAAGTGAGAGTCAGATTCAAGCAGATTTACTTACCTTAAGTCACAACCTTGAAACCATTTCAGGATTAGGACTGAGCTATCACCTGAAGTTGGCTTTACATGAAACAAACTCATTCTCACTTTTCATTCTGTTACCAACAAGCAAATTCATCACTCGAATCGTCACAATCCTACTAGAGATGAAGGTCTCAGCAGACTCATCAGGGAAGTGTCTTTTTCCACCACGCTGCTAGAAAGAGTCTGCTCGGTGGTGGCAGTGCAGCAAAGCGCTGATAGAGTGATAGGCACTGGGATGCATTTTGTTTGGAGACAGAAGGTTTATTTTTCCAGGGAGCTGAGCAAAGGAGTGACTGTGCTGCCTATCAGTGCTGTGGCAAACAACTGGAAGTCACAGACATTAACAGGCAAGTGTTTTCCACAATAACATCTTCCTACGCCCAATTAGTGCTTGCTACTAATATTGAATATAAGGAACATCAGATAAAATAGTAACCACAACTATTAATAGCAGTAATTTTAAGCAGAAGTCACTTTCATATATACACACAGTCTAAATACTGTGCATGTACAAGAAAAAAAGAGGGTGAGGGGAATAATTTTTTACAGGAGAAATATTTATATAAAATTGCAATACATGCAGCCTAATTCAAAGTTGTCTTGTACCTCTATATGCCCTAGCTTCAAAGACCAGAAAATAGGCCATTCTCTCAGTTAGCATCAGGGAAGACACAGCCCCCACCAAGGGCCTTTCCCTCTCCCCTTCATGTTCTGCCTGCAAACACCTGAAGCCATTTGAGGGTTCGATTGAAGACATTTGTCTGCAATAGCCAATATTTCCACTAAAGGCAATGAGCTGATCTGCTCCACTTCGGCAACAACTAGACCAACCTTTGGTTTTATAAGGCCCAGTCTTTTCTTTAACATTTCATTCAAGAACACATGCAACACTTGATGTGGTCTGTCATTTGATTATAGCTGTCATACTAAGGTGTTGCTTGAACTCGAAATGGCAGCTGAAAGACATGAAGCTCTGAAAAATAAACAAACAAAATCATACAAGCACATTATACTCCCTATACTTCAAGATACAGGCCACAGCACAACATCCTCTTCCACTACATCTTTGGGAAATTCACTGCAAATAAGCTGATTTCTAAAATGCTTTCATTGAAGTAATACATTAAAATGCCTTTACAATTAAAATACGTAAAAATCGTTTTGCTTGTAGGTTTTAACAGTAAATTAAATCCAGTTTAAGGCCATAGTACTTTACAGTTACTGAAAAAAACTTATAATTAAACGCAATTTCCGAAGCAGAAATAAGGTGAGGCACATCTAATTCAATCATAATAAAAAAATTAAAAAGATGATAGTCTCAAACCTTTCTTCAGAAAAAGGCTCATTCATTTAGCATATCTAAAAAATGTTGAGTAGTTGAAAGAAAAAAGCCCTCATGGTAGAGAGAGAATAGAAATAATT